>CM042141.1:144684467-144714467 GCA_023376005.1 Doryteuthis pealeii
CTCCTCCTCCTCTTCTTCTTTCTTCTTCTATCTCCCTCTTCTTCTTCTTTCTTCTTCTTACTTTTTCCTTTTCTTCTTACTACCTATTGGGATTCAAGCGGAACATACTTGCGACGTACATAAATGATTATTTGCATGGCCTCACGTCCTATTTCAAGTAAATTTCTACAATCAAAAGGTAAAAAAGAAACCGGAAGCGATTGAAGTGATGCGCAAAAGAAGCCAAACAAAGAATTTGAATTTAAACACTTTACAGCGAATCATTGACCAAAGGCAAACAAATGCACAATGTGCAATAATAATAGATTATACGTTACCTTTCTAAATATTTACTAATACAAAAAATTGCATTCAAAATGTAAATACTCATTTGCACATTATACCAACACCCACACACCCACATATTATTATAGGTATATATATATATAGGTATATATATATAGTATATACTATATATATGTATGTATTATATAGTAAGTTAAGATAGCGAGTGGACATTGAAGGATCACGCCGCTTGGTTACATGCATTTTTTCGCCTATGCGATTCTCAACAGTGACTGGGCTGCATTTTGTGCGCCCTTTTATATTTGTGGTTTATAGCTCTGTGTGAGGAGAGGAGAGTTTTGTTTTGTGATTCATGCTTTATTGTTTCTTGTGTTATGGCCTGGCGTAAGGAATAGTGCCATTGCTTGAAATTTATTGAATCATGGGAATTTATTGGGGGTTATTTTATGTTTTATTTTACTTGTTGTTATGGCTTGAGAGAGAGAGGTACTGTGAAATTTTATTGAGTGGGTACGTTGGAAGAATTGTCGCTTCAAATACGTGTACTTTTTGTTTTTGGTCTTACCAGTTACAAGAATCAAACTTTATGAATGAAAATTGCCATTCTTTATTTTTAACATATAAGGTTGATAATGTAACAGTTTTCTAATTAATTGGTTCTAATAGTCGTAATTTCAATAATCAAAAAAACTACCCGTTTTAACTTAACATTCAGCCTATCACTTTTCCCCTTCTCTAGTATATTATTCTTTATTACCTCCTCGTTATATATGTTAGTTTCGCTGTTAAACGTAAAAGAGAGAGAGAGAGTGAGATTGTGATATGAAATGTATTTGCATGTAAATTTTAGCAGGGCAGTGGGTCCAGCCGTAGCTTTTTAAATTACGGGTCAAATGTTCCTTTTTTAGAAATCTTAAAAATCGATTTTAAGTTTGTTTTTAACATCTCTGGTCATTATTTTATTTTTTAAATAATTCGGCTTATGTAAATCACTTTTCCTTAATCCCAATATCCAACCAGAGAACTCAATGGGTGGCCACAGTTATGTTTTGTCTAAAAACTGATATTGATAGACTGACGGGCTTCAATGAAAGGATTTTAATACTTCAAGAATTCTGATTAATTACAAGCAGCAACGGATACTGAAAACCGGTTGAAAAAGTTTTCAAATTCAGCCTGCGGTGTACATTCGTTGGGATAATAAATAAAAATTAATATCGGTGAATAATTAGCATTTATATAAGCAATTGGGATAGCGTAGACATAAAGCCAACAGCGCTAAAAAAAATGATAGTTCTTGCCAATGCTATCCTTCGTACGAATATAGCAACCTATATATTTACAGGTGTGCAAAATAGTTATCGATATGTTTTGTCTACTCCTTTTGACATCCGCACTTGTATTCTGAAAGACATTATTACGGGTCTCCCAATTCCATTATGTTCATTTTCTATCTCGGTGTGAATACAGCTTTCAAAAAACTTGAAACCCCCCAACTTTTTTTAATCACAGACCTTGTATTTTTGAAAAAATTAATGCTTCCATTAATTGTTTCACTTCTATCTTAGTAAATACATCTTCCATCCCGATAATGTTATTGACACACCTATATATATATATACTATATATATATACTTGTGAGTGTGATGTACACATATACGTTCGCAAACGCGGTTAACCTCCTCACAGTGTGGCATAACACTTCGCCTACTCGCGCGACGTTGTGAGGACCTCGCTCTCTCTTCGTCGTATAGTCCTTGGCCGATGTTGCACACGCAGTCTGCAGCTGTCAAATATAGGAGAATATTTAATCGATACATTTTTCTAAACGCGGAAATGAATTCACAATAAGAGTCTCCTTCGTACACTGTCAACAACTCGGTGTTTTGATAACACCCTATAACCAAATATTTTCCTTACGAGGCCGTAGAAGTGTGTTACTCAACTATCGTAATATTTGTATGCCTCCCTCCTCTGTGGTTCATTGCCTGGTAGTCAGATACTGACATCACTCCCTTCATATTGTAAAATGAACAAAGAAAGATTAGGTGGTAGCATATAGACTATTTCAGGGAAACTAATGTATGTCTACACGTTTCCATCATCAGGATGCAATTTGGCATCTTGATGATGGGAACAACTAAGACGATTCCTTTACTTTCTCGGAAATAGTCTTTAATGCCTACTAACCTAAATTCTTCTTTGTTATTTTTCCCTAATATATTATATATATATTATATATTATATATATAAAAATAGCAACCTATATATTTTTAGTTTCCTGAGGAACGTACATCTTGAACACCGAAACCATCGGTAGAGCAGAAAAAAATTTTTATACAACTGTAATATATATATAGTATATATATATATATGTGTGGTGTGTGATGTGCACCACCGCACTTCCCACAATCGTCTACACCCCGCTCCGATCTCCCATATCACCTTGCCTTTGCACCAAATGTGTGTGTGTGACAGTTCGAGCACCGCGTGTGTCGCACACCATTCACTGCCTATAGCATTTTGATACCATGCTACCAATACGCCGGATCCTCTGGATACTTCCAGTACCGGCGGTATCTAACCCAGCATTGCTCGGGGTACGGACCTTTCGTGGTATACTCGCATCTCTCTCGCGCTCTCCGTGTGTAGTGAGTGAGAATTTCAGTCTTGCCCGTCAGCTATGGATAAATAGTAGGGGTCTCAGCTGCACCTTCAGCATTCATTATCTTCTGGTTGCCGGGAGGTGCTCCTCTCAACCTGCTGTGAGCGGTACTAGCGAACGAGCAAAACATCTGTCTCACATACAAATATACTCGTTTGAACTCCGCTTAAGAAATTGACCTTGTTGTCACATCCTCTGGCGCGGAGTGATTTGATCAACTATACGTCTATAAGTTAGTATTACCGCGTTGTGTGATCTCCTGATATCTATCTCTTGTGGCAGATTCTCTGGTGATCGGCTCGCTCTGCTGATAGCTGCTAAGCTCCTTATCCACCGACTCTCGCGATGAGCATGAGAGAGAGAGAGCGACTGAGAGAGATATACCATTCCCCAATATAAGCACATGAATTTAATTTCATGAGAAAATACATCGGATTTTATTCTGTTACTGACAATTACTAAAAGAAATTTCATTATAATCTCTCAAAATCTCATCTTCTTTTATATTGTATCTGCTTCGTGTGTCTCTGATTTATACGCTATCGAGTATGGAATGTCTGCCTCAGTGTTTATTCTATTCACAATGTCTTTTCTTTCTCGTGTTCGCATTAAGCACTACTGGACTGGGTCGTGTGGTTTTCCTGGAGAGGCATAGAGTGTACAGTGCATCATTCTTACGTGTTGTTTGATTGGCCCCTTTTTCTGGGCGGCCCATTCTCTTGTTTGCACAAATTTTCTACTGTTATTCACTTAGAAATGATGAGTCTCCCTTCTGGCGGAATTCGTGGAAGGATTTAGTACTCAACCGTTTTCCTTAGGAGAACCATCTTAGTTTAATTTGAAATAGACTAACCAAACTCATTGATCTACATAGGAAATAATAGCTTGATATCTCATTAAGAAGCGAATCAAAAACATGTATATATTTATTTATAATATTGAATATATATGTGTGTGTGTGTGTGTATAATGTGTGTATATGTGCGTGCGCACGCGCCCGTGTGTGTGTGTGTGTGTGTGTGTGTGCGCGCCGCGGCGTTTGTGTGTGTGTGTGTGTGTGGTCCAGCTCTTACAACAGTTTCCATGCTTTTTTTTTTAGTTAAACAACAAATTTTCAGACTGTTATTTTGGTGGAAAATAAATGTCAAAACAAAGGAATACCACCGTACTTACAAATATCTTCAAATAGCACAAATATATTATATATATATATATATATACTATATATATATATATATAAAGCGTAAAGAAAGTTGTCGGGTGGCCTAAAAGTCGGTTCAGCCATACAAGCGAGGGAGTCTATCTCCTTTCCCTAGCCCTAGACCAAGAGAGATTGCTTTTGGCAACTAGGGTGGAGCGCTACACTACCATACACTTAGTATATATATATATATATTATATATATATAATATATATTATATATATATTATACACCTCACTAATATATATATATATATATATTATATATATATATATATTAAGAATATATATATATATTATATATATATATATAGAATGAAAATCAAACAATCATTAAAGCTCCGTTTGTCCCTTGATCATCAAAATTAAGTAGTGTATTGAGACTTGAGATGAGTAACCAAATATTAAAAAATTAAAGATTTAAAAAAAATACGGAGAAAAATTTAAAAAAAACGATCGGATGAGGGCTAAGACTCATTTTTTGAGTACTGGTCGAAATAAAAATATAACGGATTTGATGGTTGTTAAGTTTTTCTTTCTTTTGAAAGTTAAAGATTTCTCAGTTAAATTAATTTTTTATTGATTATTATACATTGAGCTCTTCTTAGGGATTTATAAAAATCCTTGAATGAGTGTTAATGTTTGCACTTCAAGAGCATGCAGTATGGTTGACCCAGTGAGATCTGAAGATCCCAAATAGAATCATCCTTACTAAACAGTCTTTGGATTACCTTACATGCATATTATTTATGTATATATATTTATATATGTGTGTGTGTGTGATGAGTGTGTGTGTGTATGGTTGTGTTTTTTTTGTATTTAACACAGAGGGATATAATATATATACTATAAATATATATATATATTTGCGTGTGTGTATTGTTTTAGTTTTCGTTTTTCACCTTTTTTCTGTACTTTGAGAGCTTAATATAAATTTATTATTATCCATGTACATGTAGAATGTAAAGTCAAACTCAGAAGATTTAATGATGATCTTTGTCTGAAAGCCAACTAACTTTATTTTATTATTGGCGGGAATGACATTTAGTGTAGAAACAGTGGATGAGTTGGACTTAGGAGGCATAAGACCTAATATTGGCCAAGCATTATTAGCCAAAAACCGTCGTTATATTATAGTCAATATTTGACAATCTAACTTCGCCCGGTCACACACACACACAACGCACGCGCGTACACACAGACACACACACACATACACACACACATAATATATATGTGTATGTGTGTGTGTGGTTAGGAGAATATGTGCTTAATTAAAGTCGTACCTAATTTTTGAAATTTAATTAATCAATTAGGTGGAATACTTATTCAAATGTAAGGGCAAACAAATCGGGAAAAATCAATATCTGTATGTACATTTCGGCCTATATTATATATATAAGAAGTAAATACACAATCGATGTGTGTTTTGATATGCTTTTTTTAAGCCGACAATTTTTGGGTGAATATTGCTTAATTGAAGTCGTACCCTAATTTTGAAATTAATTAATTAATAATTAATTAATTAGGTGGGAATATTTATTCAAATGTAAGGCTAAACAAATCGGAAAAATCAATATCTGTATGAACATTTCGGCCTATTAGGCCCATCAGCAGAGCTATAGATAAGAAGACCGCCTTGTGCTGACTCGAACCCTGACTGTCAAGCTGGCAGGCGAGGACCGTAACCCCTACAATCAACCGGATTTTCTTAGATCTGCTATAACCTTGCTCATGAGACCTAATAGGTCGAAATGTACATTCAGGATTGACATTTTCTCGATCTCTTTAGCTTTACATTTGAACATATATGCCCGCCTAAATTCATTAATAATTAACTAATTAATTTCAAAAATTAGGTATTACTTCAATTAGCACATATCCTCCAATATATATTATATATATATATTATATATATATATATATATATATAAGTCATCCAAAGACACGTGTTTCGCGCCTCTTCACTTTTTTTTTAAAGAATTTTGGTAAGAAAACCGGTTTTTTCTTTGGTCTCTTTTCTTCTTTATTTATTTATTTACAAGACGACGAATTTCAGCATCATCACATATTGACCCTTAAAAGGTCAAATGATAGTTGTAATTACTCAAGAAAAAAAGAAACTGAACAATGTCTTGAACCAAAAATAAATAGAATGAAATCCAACAATCATAAAGGCTCCGTTTGTCCCTTTGATCATCAAATTAAGCAGTGATGAGACTGATGATGAGTAACCAATTAGAAACAGCAGTTGACGTAGACAGTTTGAGACTCAGCTAAATTTAATAAATAACTTACGCTAAAAGTAGTTAATGTATGCTATTTTGAGGTTCGTGCGACAGACTCCAGCAAAATTTAGTAAATAAGTTACGCTAAAAATTGTCCTAAAATTTCCAAATTAAGTAGCGATTTCCTTGATCAGTAATTAAGTAGGTGACCTCTTCGGAATTGCAAATAACGTAGACAATCTGAGGATCATGTCTCATACTAAGTAAAATTTAACAAATAAAGTCACCCTAAAATCAATAAAACTAAATTATGTGAATACTATTTGTTTCTTTGTTTTTCGTTTTATTAATTTGAAATCAAGCTATCATTTTTCTTTGTGTTTCTGAAGAAAAGCCAACGCACGAAAGTTCAGGACAATCTTCTAACAGGTACAGACCTTCAGTAATCCCGTTTCTTTCTCCGTCGTTGACACTGACACTCATAAACCGCTGGTTTGTTCTGCCCCAGTGTGAACAACTGCCTGCTTTTATTGCAGTTCACCCAGCCGCTATGTAAATTACACATCGCCGCCGTTCGAGCTTTTCTTGCATGACACAGGCGATTCTTACCGCTTACGTCTGAGCGGGGTTCGGCTATGCCCATTACAGTTTCCATTATATTCTACAAATGATGGAATTGAAACCTTCAGCGTCTCTGGCGATTTTTCAAAATATTATCAATGATTAACCTCGATCTAATTTTCCCATTCCTTCATTAACAGAACTGAAATACTTTTTCTCTAACCTTCGGGGTTATTCTTTACAAACCTTCGTTCATTCTAGTGCGACCATCTTTTTTATTTCAAATGTGCACAGTCTGTTTTCTTAAAATATAAATAAACAAATGCAAATTTGCTCTTATCTTTTGAATCACTGAACAATAAAACAATAAAACAATAAAACTTCATACAGAAAATAATGCAATATTAACAATTGTCCCTTTGGATACGTAAATTTTAGTAATTTCTAAACAATATTCTTCAATGTGAATGATTTTTATTTTTCAGACTGTTATTCTCATCTTATTGTTGTATGCATAAACACAACATTCAGACCACTGTATCTTCAGGCCTTTAAAGCGTTTCTTATTTACCTTAATAAAACTCATCATCAGATGATAACCAGGAGTTATCACTAATTCAAGATGTCCCAAGTAGCATAAAATGCCACCAGACTTATTGAGAGAAATGTGATAAGATATAGAAAAAATAAAATAGAAGAAAAATTACATATTCTATAATAGAAATTCTAAAATAGGTCATAAAGAATGCTATACTTATCTAACTCCATCTGATTTGGGATTTGAAATGAGAAGGTCCCAAAATTTAGTAATTGTATCTTTCAACTTCTTGTTAAGAATATTATATGAACCCTAATCGGTAAAAAATCTAAAGTAATAGGTTTGAAAATTTAAATTAATATCGATTTGGTATGGACCCGATACATTGACTTATTCTTCAAACTGCTTTTATGGCAAACACCCAACCCTTTTTTATCTTAAAGGTTCTAGAAGTCAATATTCTGACTGATTTTTTGCACTGCTGGGGTCTAGATTCTTTGTTGCCCAATTGATGGGTATACTATCAATTATGCACAATTAGTGTAGAGAACATTATTTGAATTCAAATCTAAATGGTTAGAGATTGTGAGTGACGTCAGGTAACCTTTTGTGTGATCTCTCTTCCTGTTTACCACACAAGCGTGGAAGAGAGCTTAATTCTAATCGGTTTCTAGTTAGTAGCCGAAGGAGATAGATTCTCACTGTGCGGTTGCGTGGTCCAGGGCCAAGGATGAGAAATAAGACTTAAATAAAATACATGTGAATTCACCAAAGTATTAAAAAAAATCTATTTGAATAATAGATGGGGCCCTAACAGGTACTACCACTCCGGATCTGTAGGTAATGGAAATGAAGGGATACTTCACACTTCCCAGATCTTCAGAAGTGGAGCCTCACCATCATATGCAGTTTAGTATTATACCCAGGACACCGCTTGTGTGTGTGTGTCTTAGTCTTACTTCTCAGTCAACGTATTCCAGGCCTCACCTAATTTGCGATAACAAGTCTCACCGATGCAGCAGGAATAGTAAAAAGATAATTTTCTTGTCTTTCGAATGTTGGTATATCTAAATACTGACATATATTATAAAAGCCAGAGCGGTGAGGTGCTCACTGACAAGTTAAAACGACAATTCTTCTTGGTTGTGGTTGTATGAGTGCTGCTGTATGGCTTCACCACTTGGACCCTAACGAGGCGCCTAGGGAATAAACTAGATGGGATCTGCACAAGAATGCTGCGTGCGATCCTGGACAAGTCATGGAAACAGCACTCCACAAAAAAGCAGCTGTACGGCCACCTGCCCCCTATCTCACAAACCACCCGAGTGAGACGGACAAGACATGCTGGACATTACTGAAGAAGCAAGGACGAACTCATAAGCGACGTTCTCCTGTGGAAGCCAACTCATGGACATGCAAATGTGGGCCGCCCAGCAATTATACACAATAGGAAATTACGAAGGATCATTGAATCCTGTGACATTCTTACTTCTAATACTTCAACGCTTAGGCTTTTATAATATATCCCCGTATTTAGCTAAAGAAGTTCCAAAAAATCACAAAATTCCTTTTAAATATTGGTATAGCAATACGACTGAAGGTTGAATTAATTACACATTTTTGGAGGGTAGGGAAAATGGATTTATATTTCCCTTTGCCAATTGAGATTATGTACATCTACGTCCAAATGGATTTCCACAAAAAGAATTCAAAACAATCAATTCGGACGATTCACATTAAATTTGGAGTCGGATAACTTATAATAAAGGATCCAATCTCCAGCGGTTTCTGTTACTGATAAAACGGACGGTTCCGTGATTTGAATATTTCCAACTCCATTTCCTACGACGATATACGTTACACAGAGCGCCTCTGTACCAGAAGAAGCAAAGGTTATTTTATTATATTCCATCACTGGGCCCGACAAAGAACACGGAACACATGTATATATAAAAATATAAAGTTATATTTTTATTCTTCGATTGTGTGTAGTCTGAGTGTCGTCAGTAGAGAATTGTGCATGCACAGTATCCTTTGGGATCCTACGAGCGATCTCGATCCGATCTCGATCTGCTCAACCCAGATTTCTAAGGTTTTTTTATAATTCTTTATCTCAACAAGGTCACGCCTCTTTGATCGTGCAACCTACGCAGTTTTGCTGTAGACACACACCCACACAGCCTGTTTTTATTGATTATGGGCTATACCTACACATTTTCTGTGCCTACACAGTGTCAATTTACACCTGCATTTACCGGGTATCAAAGGTCGGTTCAATGCGTCAAAGGCAATATCCTGTTCTTGTTTTCGGGCCTATGTCTGACATCCACACATTTCCTGTGCCCACGCGCTAGTCATCTGCACTGGTTCCCAAGTGCGAACACGTCGAATAGGTAATATATTACAATTTTAATTTAAGTTACCTCGTGTGGGGCAGTGTTTAAGCAAGGTATATGTGAGCCACTTGAAAGAACTCCAGAACTGTTGCCTCACCATTGGATTCAACTTAGTGGCATACCTTAGACACTCCTCCTGAAGGGATCTTACCAGTAATTAAAGGGTTAAAATACTGGAAATTATTGCATCAGTCTAATATATTCGAATTTTTAAAATTCGTCGTAAAAGATCGCACAAGAATATCGATTCCTTTTCGATTGCTAAAGACGATGACATAGTGTCCAAATTCTTTTTTAACTGCATTTGCACGTGTGACTGAACAGGCCAATTTTTGAATCGCAATCACCGATGCAGTGACTGCAAACAGTAATGCTTGCTGGAGTTGCTGTTGTCTCTCCTTCTTTCTGGCTCTCGTTTATGTGGCAGCTTCTTTTTTCTCTTTTTCACTCCTTTTTGTCCCTTGTTTGACAAGGAGGTGCCAGGGTTAGGATTAGGGCTAGCGTTATTGTTAAGTTTTTGGGTTAGGTTTAATGTAAGGGGTTAGGGTTAGGGCTTGGACTAGGATTAGGGTTAAAGTTAAGGTTATGTTTAAGTTTAGTTTTAGGCTTAGTGTTAGAGCTAGGGTCAGGGTTAGGATTACGGTTTGTTTATGATTGTGTTTAGTCTTAGGTTATTAGTCATGAAATTGAGCGAGGAGATCGCTTACAAAGTTCAGAGTGAGGCTTCAGGGATGTAGAGTTCAAATAGGTAATTATTTCGACGATATAGTCTTAAAACAATAACAAAACAATATGGTAAAAAAATTATAGTAATATTAAATTTTGAATAGGATCTATGTTGCCTTTTTGTTATTTACATTGGAAACTAGAGAGGCTCTTCTGTCAAACGCTCTCTATATGTAATAACATTATTCAATGAGAAGCAGAGAAACTGCCACCAGCATTGAGTGTGCATTGATACATTGATATGAATCTTGAGCAGCTGGGCACAAAAATGCAAATATATCTAGATCAAATAATGAATATTTCAGAAAAAAGAAGAGGAAGCAGAAATGCATTCTGGGAATCCGGGAAATACGGATATAGAATACAGCGCCTTTGGGCAATATTTGATGGTATTACACTTGAGTTAAGAACGAAAACCGGGAATATAGGTTTCATTTTTTTTAATTTTGGGGAACGAGGAGCAACCCGCCGCGTTAATTTATTTTCTTCCAATATTTATTCATTTACTTATTTATTTATGCTCTTTTGTATCCGGATATATATATATACCTTTTCAAATCATCCAGGCTATGAAATAAACATCCAAATGTCATCAGCTGAGAAACTTTGTACATTTCTTATCCTCCCCCTAGCAATAGGTAAGATAGTAGAGCAGTCTGGGCTCTCGAGCTTTACTGTGATCAGTCGCGGTGGTGATGGGGGGGGGGTCTCAAACACGCGCCTTACAAAGTGTTTTTCTATGGTACAAGGCAGAACAATGTTAGTGTCTAATATTTTCCTAAAACGTTTTGGTAATTTGTCCCTCGCACCTGACCATGTTTCTCCCCGGAGAAGGGTAGAATATACTTTAATATTTCAGTCACATTCACTTCAAGATCATATTCTGAAAATTAGAATTTTAAGTGACTAAATTCCTACCATAGAATTGTACTTGCGCATTATTTAAAATGAACTTAATTGTTATTAAAAAGATATTTTGTGATATTTTGGAGTTTAAAAAATGCATTAAAATTGAGTTGAAAAGTGTCGTGTTTTCTCCGTGAAAATTACGTTGAATCAAAGATAATTTTCAAATCCATTTTAATGCATGTTTTTAACTTCATAGGAATTTAGTCACTTAAAGTTTAAGATTACCAAAAAATAACCAACAGATTGAGAAATAAAAAAAATGTGTAAAAAAGGAAACTTGGATGAAATTATTGAAAATAACGTTTTTCTTGAATAATTAAATGCAATATATTTTCTATTTGTGCTATCACTATTGCTAATCTTATATATATATATATATATATATATATATATATATATATATATATATATATATATTATTGATTGATTGATTGATTGATTGATTGCAATGTCTTGTCAGGTGACTGCAACTCCTTCATTCATTGTCCGTTTGTGAGCTCGTTCAAAACTTTTTAAACCTGCCAAAGTCTTGCATAACTTAGAACATATTTTGTACACATAACGATCAGTGTTGACTGAGTCGACAGGTGTTGTATACTCATCACTGTGAACTTTCATGTGAAGCCTGAGACCACCAGCTATTTGGCACACTTTTGTGCAGCAGGAACATAAAAAATGTTGGGGATCATGCTGGGAATCAGAGTGTGGCATGGTAGAGACAACAATTGCAGTCGGGTAGCTCTCATGTAATTCCATGTGATTGACTAAGATGGCCTTTGACAACAGGGCCCGGTCACACTCCTCACAGCTCCACACATCACCAGAATTGGTGTATATATATATATGTAAAGTCATCTACAGACACGTGTTTCGCGCCTCTTCAGTGTGGCTAGACACAACAACTACCTCTGACCAGGAGCAAATCCAACTGACTTTTTGTCCGCCCGACTTCTTAACCTCTCTATCATTTGACAGCTGCCGTAAAGGGGTGGTGTTTAAATTATATTAAATACATTTGTTTATATATTAAATACATACATTTGTTTATACATTTTACATCACGATATATATATATATATATATATATATATATATATATATATATATATATGAGAAGTAAATACACAAACGATGTGTTTTGATATGGCTTTTTTTTTTGCCGTCAATTTTTGGGTGAATATGTGCTAAATTGAAGTCGTAGCTAATTTTGAAAATTAACTAATAATAATTAATTTTAGGTGGGCATACCTATTCAAATGTAAGGCTAAACAAATCGAGAAAAATCAATCTCTGTATATATTTCGGCCTATTAGGCCTCATCAGCAGAGATATAGATAGGAAGACCGCCTTGTGCGTGATTCGAACCCTGACTGTCAAAGTTGACAACAAAATACCGGTCTAACTCCCTGGTCGTTAAAAGTAGATGCCTGAACAAATAGTGTGGGGAACGAAAGGCATGGTAAGCCGATAAATATGCAACAGAGACCGACTCGAAGGAGGTCATCTACAACTGCGCAAAATTGATGTTAAGTCAGCTTATTTATGATGATCCGCAAGTGCGCCAAAATAATAGCAGGCCAGCACTGCAAATGCGACTCATTGTAGCAAGATTGCATTTGGCAAGGACTATTAATGGAAGGGGGGGAGGAAGAAAGAAATAAGTGAGAGAGTAAAGGTTTTAAAAAGAGTAATGAACACAAAACAGTTTGACCGGAGCGTGACCTCCCGAATGGAGAATTGAGTGTCAACCGGAAGTTTCGGGTGTTGACCGGAACCGGAAGTCACGTGGTGACGTGGAACAACGAAGAAAGGGACCGGCCTCTTTTTGCTTTCGGACGCGTAGGGGAACGGACGGGCTTCCGGAGGCTAGTATGGTGTCACAGTAGTTTAATAGTTCTCTCTTCCTGTCTCTCTTGCACTTTCCTCCTGTTTGATACGAACCCACGAGAAGAGCACGATAATAAAGGCTAGCAGTTGTGACTACATATTTCTCGCGTCGTAATTTTTATCAACAAGATGACCGCCACGTGCCGAAGACATTTTTAGTACGGTGAATATATACGCTTTGGGTACTGTGACCATATACGACAACGTTACACTCATAAAGTCGCGAAATTCATTAATTTATTTTTTAAGCATGTTTTCTCTCAAACAAATCATAGATTTCTTTTATATTTTAAATCTTTTGGCAAGTTCTTCAGTTCCCCCCCCTCTCCGAGTGCAATGATGAAATTTCGTGTTTTTTTTTTTGGATTGAACCAGGAATAGGATTCTGTTGACATCATTGTGACTAATTTTTACTTCATTTTGTTTGTATTTATATCGAGAAGTTGAACTGGTGAATTGTGATTTGCATTTCCACTGATTTAGTTGTCATGTAAATTCTCCCGACTACGTCCGTGCGGATTATCAAAAATTATATAAATATTTATAGACTGGTTCGTTGTGATTCATTTTTTTTTCACACGCCTTACAAGGTGTGTCAAAAAAGTGTCGAGATTTTTGTACTTTTTTACATACCCTGTATTCTGAAATAATTAACGTTCCATTCATTGTTCATTTTTGACTTGGTAAATACAGCTTCAATCTCGGAGCTTTTGTGACACATTTGTATTTTGAAAAACACGTTTCAGTCATTAACTTGATAAATACAGCTTCAAACTCGGATGGTATTTTTTTTAAAATTAACGTTTCAGTCATTGTTCATTTTTAACTTGGTAAATACAGCTTCTAACTCGGCACTTTTATGACACACTTTGTATTTTGAAAAAAAATCAACGTTTCATTTCATTGTTCATTTTTAACTTGGTAAATACAGCTTCTAACTCGGCACTTTTATGACACACCTTGTATTCTGAAAAAATTAACGTTTCATTTATTGTTCATTTTTAACTTAGTAAATACAGCTTCAAACTCGGCACTTTTATGACACACCTTGTATTACGTATATGCAAATTAAGTAAATGGTTTAGCTTGAAAGATCCACCCCCTACCAGCAGCACTTATCCCCTCGTCAAAAATGGGTAGAGTCAAATTTAAAGGGAAGCTGTTTTGGGAACGATCTACCTATGCTCTTTAAAATTTGCTCTTTAAAAATGGCCTTATGTCAAACATGCCTACGGAGACGAGATGAATAGTTTTCAGTCTCTTGGTGAGTGGCGGGGTCGGGTGTTTTTGTAACAGACGTTGAACTCTCAGGACATTGTTAGTGGACTTGATGTGTATTGTATGCACTGTGGCTGCTGAGAGAGACAAGATCAAATTATTCAGTGAATTATTCGTCCTAATGACCATGCACAAGACATTACACCCCCAGGGATGTCACCGACAGACTGTACATGTAAATGAGGGGAAGGGTGGAAGGAGTGTGGTTAGAATGAAGGACAGTGTCTGAATGTAGAAAATGGGACCTGACCAATCCGCACAAGAAGTGCGGTGAAAATATCATTTGAAACCTCTCGAAAACAACGGAAGAGGGGGGAAAACACAACAAACACGCTTGTAACGAGGGAAGAAATACAAAATAAGAAAGATCTCTCTCTCTCTCTCTCTCTCTCTCTCTCTCTCTCTCTCTCTCTCGATATACCTCTCTCTCTTTCTCTCGCTTTCTCTCTCTCTCTCTCTCTCTTTCTATCGATATACCTCTCTCTCTTTTCTCTCACTTTCTCTCTCTTCTCTCTCTCTCTCTCTCTCTCTCTCTCTCTCGATATACCTCTCTCTCTTTCTCTCGCTTTCTCTCTCTCTCTCTCTCTCTTTCTATTGATATACCTCTCTCTCTCTCTTTCTCTCTTTCTCTCTCTCTCTCTCTCTCTCTCTCTCAGTTCTTTATTTCAAAATTTTATTCATATGTATTTCTCTCTCGGTGTTTCTTAGCTTTATTCAATTATATCTTAGTTTCATTTTACTCTTTCTTTCTTTCTTTTTTTTTCTTTCTTTCCTTCTTTCATTTTAAATTCTGTAAGTTACTCTCCTTTATTATTTCTATTATGTTTTCTTTTTCTATGTCTCTCTTTCTTTCTTTTTTCTTTCTTCCTCCCTTTCTTTCTTTCTTTCTTTCTTTCTTTCCTCGTTTATTTATTTCCTAGTTCATTATTTATTTCTTTTTCCTTTGTTTTTAAATCGCGTATCTTATGCTGTCCTTTCTTTCTTTCTATTCTCATTTTGTTTTACTCTTTCTTTCTTTCTTTCTTTCTTTCTTTCTATAGCCTGTATTTTATTAACTGCGTTCTACTTTTTTTTAAATATTTTTCTTTTCTTTCATCAGATTCTTTGTTCTATTCTCTCCATTCCTCTTTCTTTCAATTTTTATATTCTTTCTTTCTTCCTTCCTTTTCTTTTTTTTCTTTCTTTCTTCCTTCCTTACTTCCTTCCTTACTTTCTTTCTTTCTTCATTCCTTTTCTTTTTTTCTTTCTTTCTTTCTTCCTTCCTTACTTTCTTTCTTTCTTTCTTCCTTCCTTTTCATTTTTTCTTTCTTTCTTTCTTTCTTCCTTTCTTCCTTTCTTTCTTTCTTCCTTTCACTCCTTTCTTTCTTTTTTTCTCCCTTCCTTGCTGTCTTTATTTCTCTCTTCCTTTCTGTTTGTCTTTCTATCTTCCTTTCTTTCTTTCTTTCTTTCTTCCTCTCTTCTTTTCTGTTTTACTTTCTTCCTTTACCCCTTTCTTTCTTTCTCCCTTTCTTTCTTCCTTCACTCCTTTCTATCTTTCTTTCTTTCTTTCTCCCTTTCTTACTTTTTTCCTTCCTTCCTTCCTTCCTTTCTTTCTTTCTTTCTTTCTTCCACTTGATCTCGATCTTTCCTGACGGTACCAATCCCCCCCTCTCTCTCTCTCTCTCTCTCTCTCTCTCTCTCTCTCTCTCTCTCTCTCTCTCTGAGAAAGAGAGTGTTAAATTCTTCAGCCAACTTCCTGCCTAATGATCAGTCTGTCTCCTCTTGGTCATCTAATGCATTCAAATTGAATCGTGATATCAATCTCAAGTGTTCAGCCCGAAGCCGTACAAACTTCGTCGAATCGAATAAGATTATCTTTTCAACGTTCACTCACTAAACTGCATAATAGAAGATCAGAAGAGTTACTTCCCTTTTTTTATTATCCATGAAATGAAAAATCCCAGGAAATATGGTTCCCACCCCCATAGAATATTAGATATAGATGATGATTTTTGGATGAAGCTAAGTGAATCGTAAAAGTTCGTATGCAGGAAATATGAATTTTGTATGCGATGGATAAATCCAATAGAATAAAGTATTTTCCACTTTCTCTCAAAATCTTGAAAGCAAAAAGCATAAAAACAACTCTGGAAGAGCTGTAAATTTTGTTGGTGTTATAATGAGTTGGTTGATAAATTCTACGACCTTCTTTCAGTAAAAAGCCAGGGTCTTTTTAGAGAAACATTTCTTAAAAAAAAGGATCGTGGCGAATAGAATTCTAACAAACACAGACCCGATATATATATATATATATATATATATATATATATATATATATAGATAGATAGATAGATAGATAGATAGATAGATAGATAGTACCAATCGGATAAACCAAAAGGTAGGAACTAGTTGATAGAAGGAAATGAATAAATATATATATATATATATATATATATATATATATATATATATATATATATATATATATATATATACAAGGTGTGTCAAAAATATCGATATTTTTTGTACTTTTGACACACGTTGTATTCTGTAAAAATTAACGTTCCATTCAGTGTTAATTTCAATCCTGGTAAATACAGCTTAAATCTCGATACTTTTATTATACACCTTATATATATATATATATATATATAATATATATATATATATATAACATCCATCATCTTTAACTACATAAATCCTTTATAAACTGAACTGTTCTAACATCACAATTCAACTAATAAATTTCTATCTATTGTAACATCCCGTGTTTGTTTGACCTTTTCTTCACACACACACACACACACACACATATATATATATATATATATATATATATATATATATATATATATATATATATATATATATATAAGGAAAAAATGAGTAAGAAAAGAAATGTAGATGGATAAAATGAATTTTATCGATATCACTTTTAATCGATATCACTTACACATGTGTTTCGGTCTGTTTATCAAAACGTATACGATTTACGTTATTATTATTATTTAAAATAATCAGATGGAGTGTAAATAATAATAATAATAATAATAATAATAATAATAATAATAATAATAATAGGAAAAATGTATAAAATATTCCGTAACACAGAGAGATTTTTTACGACCTTCATCAGAGTGAATTTTTTGATTTTTTTTTTTTAAAATACATATATATGTATATATATATATATATATATATTCTTCGTTTTGTTTCCCTTCCAAACACAGACTGTTTGTACTGGGTGTAAGATAAGTAATTAATCTGTATCCGTTTGACCCCGTTTCCTGTTCTTCTCTCAATAGTTAAACTCTGACCACCATCAAATGTCAACTCGGCTACTCGGCTTCTGTCCAAGTTCTTTTTTTCATCAGCTGAGAAAGTTGCCATGTGATTGACCTAATATAAAAGCGTGGGAAGAAATTGATTTTTTTTATCGATCTGATTCTTGGATGGTTTTTGCTTTTCTTTTACGCTCTTCCCAGTTGTTGTTGTTGTTGTTTGTTGTTGTTGTTGTTGTTGAGGAGACGTAAACTGTCCAGATTGAACCTCTTCACATCTTTTAAATGTGTGAAGATGACTATGCATAAAGAGAAACGGGACTTTTAACACAAGGAATTTTAACGAAAAGAAGAAGAAGAAGAAGAAGAAGAAAGAAGAAGAAGAAGAAGAAGAAGAAGAAGAAGAAGAAGAAGAAATTGTATAAAGAAAATAAGGAATGTAATTGAATTCATAACGATTTTTAAAAGAGTATAGATTCAAGTAATAAAAAAGTTTAAAATAAAATAAGACGCAAGAAAAAAGCCGGCATATACAATATATAATATATATATATATATATATATATATATATATATATATATATATATATATAAAGACACCGTGTCTTCGACGTCTGATCAGCGTCTGATAGACTCCTCTCTCTCTCTCTCTCTCTCTTTCTCCTCTCTCTCTTCTCTCTTCTCTACCCTCTCTCTCTCTCTCTCTCTCTCTATACTATATATATATATATATATATATATATATATATGATAGAAATGTATAGAAAAAACAAATGATAATATTAGTATGCTTGCCAGATATCTGTTTCGACCTTTTTAATAAAGCGGTCATCCTCAAGAGCAACTATATTTATGAAAGAAAGAGGGAATTTTTTTACCATTTGGCACGAGAGGCACAAACAACGCTCTCGTTTAGGGTAGCAATGTTTTTTAAAAATTTTGTAAAAATGCGTATTCAGTGTTAAAAAATAAAATATAGTTGCTCTTGAGAATGACCGCTTATTAAAAGTCGAAACAGATATCTGTCAGCATACTGATATATATATATATAATAAATATATATATATCCTTAAACCCTCCGCAACTCCAGTAAGAAGCGAACTTTAACTTAAAATAAAATCGTTTATATATGTTACGATCACTAGAGACTCCAATCCATAACAATGACGTTAACGGTGTACGTTCGTTAAAGTCCCTTCTAGAGTGCGCTACTGGGTTTTAGGAGCATATATATATATATATATATATATATATATATATATTGGGAGCATATAATATATGTATACATATATTGGGAGCATATGATATATTTGTATATACCTTCAGTAAAACTACCATTGAACCTTACTAGACAGGTGGTCGGAGTGGACCCCTCTGATCTATCGGCTGGTCACGTCAAGCCCTAGAATCTATGTGATTGTCCCAACCATATTGCCCTTATAGTAACCCCAACCCTTTCTACATATATGTTCCAAGGGTACTAATTACAATTGGTACGACCTTCACCTTCATGATCCACAGTTTTTCTTAGTTCTCTGCCAAGGTCTAAATTATTATTATTGTTGTTGTTATTGTTAGCATTAGTATTGATAATAGTAATAGTACTAGTATTCCCATCCTTCTAGAGAAAGCTTAGACAAGGAAATGTTTTCTATGGTGAACTGATAGATGGAAAGAATATTGTGGAACGACCAATCTACCAATCTTTAAGATTTTTCCAATCAATAATAAGCTTGCCCTCTTCCAATTTTTCATAGAATATATTTCCTTGTCCGAGCATTCTCTAAAAGAATGCAAATACTACTACTACTACTACTAATAATAATAATAATAATAATAATAATAATGATAATAACAATAATAATAAACTTGCATTAACTACTTACTAAGAACCTTTTAAATGCATCTTAATAATAATACTATTAATAATAATGTTGTACCGGCCGTTCCTACAGTGGAGAATATACACCGGTTCTCACTATAAATAGTGAGACACCGAGTGAAAAGGTTGTACTGTTACCGTTAACGGCAAGCTAGCCGTTCCTGTACCATTATTGTAAATACACTTGTCTTATTTTACCCTATCTCGACTTGACTTCTTTTTTACTGTTGGATTAACATCACAACAAATAATATGTGCTATAAGGCTGTAGTTTTAATGTCCTGGGTATGATGTTAAACTCTATCTGATGGGGACCCGTTTTGAATGTGTTGAGGCCATCAAGAGGTCCGTAACGACGGAGCTGAGGTACATACAAGAAGAACCCTTTCAGCAGGACAGAGAAGCGTGACAGAGAAGAATGGAGAAGTGTATTAGATTTAAAGAGGGGACTATTTTGGAGGAGAAAAAATTTAGTTTGTTGTTTGGATTTTAAATGTATTGTTTGTGACAACAGTCTCATTACTTTTCAGACACACCTCGTATTTCAAGGAACTTACAAAAATATGATGATAATAATAAAGGATTAGAATTCATCATTAAATATGTTAAAAGAGCCCTTTGAAAGGGTTTACTTAAAAAGCCTTTGGGTTTTGGGTCTATATTACATTCTAAATGTTGAAAGTGAGTGATATGTGATTTATATTGTCAATTAATCTTGTAATATATTCATTAAAATTTTTATGTGTGTATCATAAAAATCTAATAAATATTAAATGTTCCCCAATATTTGGCTATTTAGAGGTCGTAAATGATTCACTGAGGAAATTCAGCCCATAGACATGGGCTTTTTTTGTGGTTTATGATATTTCTTTTTGACAAAATTGCTATGTTCAACCCAAGTATCAATGAAACGGCTAATTTACCCCTTCGTGCCCCTTTGGGGGTTATGAGTTACTGAGGCGTTGATTCAAATTATTCCGCGGGGAGTGGGGGGTTAGATCAGTTTCAAAATTTTGTTATCATCAATTTATAAATGATAATGAATCTCTCTCTCTCTCTCTCTCTCTCTCTCTCTCTCTCTCTCTCTCTCTCTCTCTCTCTCTCGCACGCACGCACGCACGCACGCATACACAGGCACGCACACACACACACAGGAGCTAATTCATCCACAAATAATAACACCGGGAGGGGAGGATTAGGTATCGACTACTACTTTGTTGAGCTGACTTACATTCGGGTATAATTTAGGGGTGGCCACAAATCCTCCAGGTGTTTTGAGTAGGCATTTATTTGCGGAAAAAAAAGGGTCTTTTAGTATAAACCTTGCCCTAAACTAAGTAATTACATCCCCCATATTCACACATGGAAGCTTTTAATCCATCGGTTGATTAGGTATACATAAATATTTAACGTTTTTCACTGGAGTAATTAATGACAAAAACAAGATAGAAAGGGACAAGAAGAAAAATGTATAAAGAAGGCAATAAAAAATAGACAAATACTTGGACCTTGTCAGAGAACTAAGGAAACAGTAGAACATAAAAGTGAGGGTTGAGCCAATTGTAATTGGTGCCCTTGGAACGGTCACAAAGGCTCTAGAAAAGAACATGGACGAACTGGAAATCAGAGGAAGAATCGAGACCATCCAGACTACAGCACTATTGAGATTGGCTAGGATACTCAGAAGTGTCCGGGAGACCTGATGAGACATGCTGTTACACTGCCTCCAGTGAAACACCGGCTAAGGTGGGTGTGGAAAACTTGAATAGAGTGAAATTGAAATAATAATAATAATAATAATAATAATAATAATAATAATAATAATAATAATAATAATAATAACTAGCAGGACCTGTGAACATACCACAGTATGATGATTTAAGTATTACAACGTTTGATATGTTTGCTTAAGACCTATTGCAAAATAGTACAATATTTAAAAAGTACAATAATCTTGATTTAACTCTCGCTTTTTTTTTCTTTCATTTCGTTACCTTTGATTGAAACAGATTAGTGTTATCACTTCCGCACGCTCAACCATTCTCTCTATTTTCCCCCTACCCACCTTAATTCTTTCTTTCTTTCTTATTATATTATTTCTGTGTAGCAAGTCTTTTTTCTTCCCTTTCTTTCTTTATAATAAAAACGGAATAGTCCATTATTTAACTGAGGTGAGGACACTCATAAGAAATAAGTAACAACAGTTAATAAGTATTTACACTTTTGTATTTCATGTTGGACGATTTAGACATTTTCAACCAGAGGGTGTTTTAAGATGATGACGCTCATACAAAAAAGGAACACGAGAATGAGTCCGTCCAAATCGTCCAAGATGAAAAAAAGGAAAGAAAAAAAATAGCTCTTAAGTAAAAAAAAAAAAATATCAAACTTTGTAATAATTAAATTATCATACTGTGGTATATCCTCAGATCCTACTAATTATGACATTAAATGCATTTGGACAAGTTTTTTTTTTAATTTTAAAAATTAGAATTAGTGAAATAGATCACTAATTACGACTGAGCAGTGACCACCCCACGTGGAGTTTAATAGGTTCGAATTCAGAGTTTTCCTTCTCCTAGACTGGTTGTTTAACCAAGTTTAAAAAGCCTAGTCTGTGCTACTATTTACCCATCGCTTAGAGGGAGTAGTTGGATTCATACCTTTCCCAAGGGTATTAGCGCTATGTAAACTGTAGCTTCATCCAGGATTTGAACTCTGGTCGACGATTCCATTTCCTTTGACTCTAACCATTACACCACGGCCTCAAATAAAAGTACCATAGTATCATAACTAAGGCAATCACTTTTTGCAAGGATAAGTCTTACCCCTTTTTCTGGAAATATATTCAGCTTATTCTAAGTTCTGTTGACAGGTCGGTACAATGACTTAAGGTTTAACCAAATTTTCCTGTTTGATATAAAAAAAAACGGCTGACATAGAGCCAACCTCAACAATGTTTGGATGGATGGTTGGTTGGTTGGTTGGTTGGTTGGTGGATTTTATGGCATTTCAACCCATTTGGTTATTTCATGCCTAAGACGTTTTTGTTTTAATCATTCTTGATGGGTACTCAATTTTTTTTTAACTCAAAAGTTTTAATGATTAAATTATCATACTGTGGTATATCCATAGGTCCTGCTAGTAAGACTGAATTTAAATTGAATGTTGTAAATTAAATAGTTATTTCATTTTTAATAACCTTAACCTTTGATTAACCTTAACCTTTGAATAACCTTAACCTTAATCCTTAATTATCTCCCCTGTCCGCTAGGGGATATTGTATACATATACGAACACGGGCATTTTGTTGAACTGTTATAACTGGTGTAATTGTTTTGATATTAAAATTGAATTGAAAAGTAAAGAGTAGAACGACGAGACTGATAAACCGTTTGGATAGGTTTTAACATCAAAACAAACATGTCTGCTTTTTAGTCATTAATATTCTTGTAAAATCAGTGATAGCCATGGATTCAACAAAACAGCCTTGAAAATCCACTTCAATTTTCAAAAAGAAAAGAAAAAGCCATTAAATCAATGACATTGCTGACATTATTCAATCCGATTAAGAATTTTTTAAATTTTATTTTTTTAAATGGCAGGGTTACATTTTCTTTTTTTCTTTTTTTAAATAGAAAAAAAAAAAGAAACACATTTTTTAGAGAACTTTCAAATGTCAATAATTCGTTATTTTATTTCTGAACTGCCCCTTCTCCCTCCTCCACCACCCCCCCCAAAAAAAACACACAACAAAAAAACAAAAAAAATATTTTATTAAAAGAAAACGAATGCATTATATTCATTTTCCCGCCGATTCCTTCGTGTTATTTTCCATATTGGATTTTCATGTGTGAATAAAAGGAATAAAAGTAAAAGGGATTTAAATTGTTCGATTTTTCGAAATGCCATGGAGACATTTTTGCTGTCGTCGGCGTTTTATCACTTATTTATTATTATTATTTATTTTTTGTTTTGTTTCTTTCAATTATTTTGTTTTGATATTTTTTGTTTGTTTGTTTTTTTGGGGGGAGGGGTTCGAAATGGACGTCATTTCTGTTTTAAAATCAGTTCGGTTTTTAAGAACTTAAATTAAATTATTCATTTCTTTTCAAATCATTTAATTACTCTTTAAGTAAACTAACCTCGGCTTCAATTAATTTAAAGTCTCTCTCTCTCTCTCTCTCTCTCTCTCTCTCTCTCTCTCTCTCTCTCTCTCTCTCTCTCTCTCTCTCTCTCACACACACACACACACACACACCCTTTCTTTCTCTCTTTTTCTCTCTCACACTCTCTCTCTCTCTCACACACACTCTCTTTCTCTCTCTCTCTCACACACACTCTCTCTCTCTCTCTCTCTCTCTCTTTCTCTCTCTCTCTCTCTCTCTCTCTCTCTCTCTCTCTCTCTCTGACACACACAGCCTTAATTTTCCTCTTATCTGTGTCTCAAGATATCCGTATTTGATTTTTGAAATTGAAATAAATTCTTTTATTTTCATCTTTAAATTCAATTAAACAGAAATCTCATTTGACTGTTGACATTGCTCGAGGGGGAGAGTGTTACTCTCGTGGATTAAAATCTTGTATTTACCGATTTTGACGATTCTGCCTCGTTAGATTTTTAAGAGGATTTTGTAGGTCAGGGTGGTTGGAGAATGGGGGAGGGCTATTGTATACGTTTAGGTATGAAAAGATACGAAACATTTTAATTAGACAAAAGATTTTTTTTAAATATTCATTCAACAAATAATAGTTGGTGTAACGTCTCGTACAAATACCAAGAATGCAATGCCAATGGCTACCTCCTTGGTCTCTTGATATATAGCTCTATCAAATCCTGGATGAGGCTGGTTGCATTTCCTATTGCACTAATACACTTGGGAAAGGTATGAATCTAACTATTCTCCCTCCAACTATAGTTAAATAGAAGGACGGGCTGGGCACTTCAACCTTGCTACGTCAACTGGTTCATAAAAAGGAAAACTCTGAATTCAAGCCTATAAACCCCGCTTAAAAAATTGACCTTGTGTCACATCCTGCTCGTGTGGAGGAGTTGGTAAATACATGTATACATGTATAGCGCTGTCCAGGGACAGATCACTCTGTTCTTCTTATACACAGGGGCAGATAAATCTGTTCTACCTATACAGCTTCATAGATGTTTGTTAAGCTTAACAGAATGTGGTAATATGATTTCATGTGAGAAAGTCCTGCCTTGAAAATCAGTATTTTACCCAGGCTCGAACACTGATTTATGTCATAGGTGAGGAATCTTCTCAGCTACGATTGCTTAAGAATCGCAATGTTCCGGGTTTGATATTGGTCCTGGCTTGGGTAATCTAATCTGTACGGTAAAGTGGAAGACTGACAGTAGGTGTGGCGCTCCATCTCAACAAAAACAATCTATCTGGTCTAGCGCTTGCGAATAGAATATAGACTCCCTTGATATCCGGTTGATACCAACAATAGGCCACTTTTTTAAATTTACTTTTTACTTTATTACTAAAACAACTACTACAACCTTTCGCGAAAGTGAAATTTATTTTTTTTATTTTTCAAGTTAACAATACTTATAAAGAATTAGTTAATTTATTTATTGATTGATTGACTGATTGCTTGATTTTAATGGCATGTCAAATTATCTCGGTTTATTTTATTCCTAGAGGGTAGAGAGTCACTTACATTTTACGTTTATATCAACATTTCACATGTAGATTTTTTTCATGAGTTATTTGCACAGTTATATGATATCAAGTATTCCTATCTAATACAAATCATTTTTACACATTCTATGGTTTTACTTTTTTGCAGAAGATGCAATCAGTGTATTCCAAGCCCTGTCAACATTGGGGGGGGGGGTTACACATAAGATTAAAAAAAAACATTAATTCAACGATTAAACAATCCTTTATTTTTAACAGAGACATCGGATTTCCACAGGTTCGATAGCAGTCGATGCGCATGTTGAAATTATGTTTCAAAACACTCGTGAGTTTAGGATTACTGTTACATAATTGTTGGATCCCTAATACTTGTATAAGGTAGTGTAGAAACATAATGGTGATTAGTGCAGCTGATGGCCTTGAGGGTGAGTGACTGCGCTTGACCTCACTCTCACCTTGCCTTCTGGGGATAAATCGTGAGAACCGGAAGGCATGGAAGACCCTGTCTTCCGGTTTAAGGATAGTAACTAAATCTCAGTCAGTTAGCAAGTAGGAGCCGACCTCGTAGGATGTAAGTCTCATGTGCGCAGATGTCTGGTTTGGGGATTTACAAATAAAGTAACATCAAAGTAAATCGAAGTCTTGTGTTATTTACCTAAAAACTAACAATGACACAGGGCTTCTGATAAGGAGAAATCCCTAACAGAAACCAGACCCGAAGTCCCCAAGAAAGTCCAGACCTTAGAAGAGACCAGGCCAAGATAGATGAAGAAATAGCAAAGCCGGCCAGAAGAAAAGACGACAAGAAGTAAGAAAGGGTATACAACATTACAATTTTTAAATAATATTTGAAATGCAAACAAAAAGAATAAACACAATGTAATACGCGAATTCTAAGCGATTTTTTTTTAAATTTGATAAGGCACTTGCTAAATTATTTTCTTCTTACCACCTCTCTTAACACTTTCTCTCTCACTGACAGGTGTTCCTAAAACCGTTTTAATCCAATTATTGACCGAGTGTTTTTGCTGATGGAGAAATAGGTCAGATTAAGGAGATGCATTGTATACATTTATGTATGACTCTCAAAACCAGATTCAAAAAATTTAAAGTAGACAAAGGAAATGATTCTAAAAAATATTCATTCAACAAACAATATTTCCGATGGAAGAAAATACGAAAAATTAAATTGACTTTATAAAAAATAGTTTTATCGGAAATTAAATTTTATTTTCCAGTTATTTTTAGATGTCTTTTATCAAAGTTAATTGGCTTCAGTTTTTGTTGTTTGTGTTTTTGCATGACATATTTGTAAAGCCAAGTGATAACTGGTAGAAACTATGGCTGTATATTGTTGGTAGCAGTCTCTACTAAAAAAATGGTCAAAAAAAATTATGGAGTCTAAACACTTTTCCATTCTTCTCTTCCCAAATTGATTGATTTTTGTATAACTATTGAATTATTTGACTTAATCAGTAAAATATGAATACCTAAACTTTGACTGTTTCTTAATTATAAACATATTAAGGGGATACGAGATTTCAATGCTGAACGACATATCTTTCTGAGTTATAAGACGACACGCACATACCACGAAATTATATATTATATATATATATTAATATATATATATATATATATATAATATATATATATATATATATATATATGGTGTGTTGTGTGTGTGTGTGTGTGTGTGTCGCCAACCTTTCCTATCATTCATTGCCCTTGGTAGTTCTTCTGCGCAGCAGCCCAGCGTCCTCACTAATTGGTCAATGTAGGTCCTTGCTGGGCGGCCCACACTAACATGCCCATATTTTTGGCGTCCACAGGAGAACGTCGCTTATGAGCTCATCCTTGCTTCTCCGGTAGTGTGCCTGTATGCCTAGTCCGTCTTACTCGAATGGTTTGTGAGATCGAGGCAGGTGGCTATACAGCTGCTTCCTTGTGGGATCCTGCTTCCACGACTTTTTCAAGACTGCACGCAGTATTCTAGCTTATCCTCAAGGCGTTTCGTTAGGCTCCAAGTGGTGCAGCCATACGGCAGTACTGACATAACCACAGCCTGGAAGAATTGTTGCTTTAGCTTGTTAGTGAATTCGGACTTCCATATGACTGATAATTTGTTTGTGGCCAACTATGCCTTTGCTATTCGTGTATTAACATAACATTATATATATATAATATATATATATATATATATATATATATATAGATAGATAGATAGATAGATAGATAGATAGATAGATAGATAGATAAAAGTATATGAAAACAACACAATATGCTGTTAAAGTGAAAAGATTTTATATCATATTCATAGCTAATATTGAACAATATTTCGATTTATAAAAATCATCTTCAGAGCTTGTTTATACTCCGGACTTATCAATAGCGGAAACGAAAATAATATGAATTCAAATTCGTCTCCGCATTGATAAGTCCGGAGTATAAACAAGCTCTGAAGATGATTTTTATAAATTGAAATATTGTTCAATATTAGCTATGAATATGATATAAATCTTTTCACTTTAACAACATATTGGGTTGTTTTCATATCCTTTTATCTATACTCATACCGTCGGATTCATTTTCCTTTCTCTCTTATATATATATTATATATATTATATATATATATATTATGGGAGATTATGTGCTTAATTAAAGTCATACCTAATTTGTTAATTAATTAACTATAATTAAATGAATTAGGCGTGGCATATCGGTTTAAATGTAAAGCGTAAACAAATCGAGAAAAAAGTCGATCTCTGTATGTACATTTCAGCCCATTAGGCCTCATCAGCAGAGCTATAGACAGGGCAGTGTTTGTGCGTGATTCGAACCCTACCTGTCAGGCTGACAGGCGGACATTCTAACCACTACACAAGCTGGCTTCCCCAGAATCTCTCGTTTATTTTCGACTTTTTCTCGATTTGTTTACGCTTTACATTTAAACCGATATGCACGCCTAATTCATTTAATTATAGTTAATTAATGGGGCCGGGTTAGCTCAGTCGGTAGAGCGTTCGGCTAGAAACCACAAGGTTCCTAGTTCGATACCGGTCCCGCCCTCAGCGTATGAGTAGCACAGGGATCTGTGCGGTAAAGTAAGGAGCTAATGGAAGGTGTGGCGCTCCACCTCAGATGCTAAAAACAATCTCCTTGGTCTAGCGCTATTGAAAAGGGGATAGACTCCCTCGCTGACTGGCTGATACCGACTTTAGGCCGCCCCGACGACTTTTTATAGTTAATTAATTAACAAATCAGGTATGACTTTAATTAAGCACATAATCTCCCAAAATTTTCGGCCTTCGCCATTTCAAACACATTGTTTGACCACTTCATATATATATATATATATATATATATATATATATATATTGCCTTTTATATAGTGGGTATAAAAATAGATATAGTAATTAAACAATGTTTAACGATGCATTTTAGATATCTTTAAGTTTAGCTTAAGTCTTACTTCAGCCTGAATAATAATGTGGGTGAAAGTGGTAAGGACATAATGCACTCCATAAATGAATGTCCTATTGAACTAGTTCTTTTTTTCTAATATCACTCTACTACGACACACGCCCCAAAGCGACAGTTTCGTTTGCAGTTATTTATGCGTTATGTTTTTGTTTTGTTTCATCTTTTGCTTTCTTTTTCTACTTTTTTTTACGATGATTGAAGAGGTCGTCTGACACGTGACACTTTTGAACCAATCAATTTCTCCTCCTCCTTCTTCTCCTCCTCCTCCTCGGGCTTCTATTTTGTTCCTGCAATTTGAATGATGAATTGTGACTAAAAGTGGAAAATAATTCAACAAAGAGCTTCTGGCTATTTTCATTAATAAAAGGGGAAATATTATAATCGTGAAGAAGATAATAACAACAAAAAGAACAAAAAAAAACAACGTTTTACTCTCTGAAACGATAAGGGAATTGTTTTAAAATCTCTGCTTTCTGCAGTCTCTTTGACTAAGCTATTCTTTCTTAGCTGGAAGCTGAAGATGCAATTTGATGTATATGAACAAAGGCATAAGAACTGTAAATGGGTAACTTGGAGATTATCGTAGATACCCGTGTAATGGTCGAATTTGATGACGAAGTTTTAAGATAAGATTTGGTACTGACATGTCTAAGAGAATTGATTTTAAAGAATGGAAATTTAAATATAATGCGAAGGACCCAAGGAGGAAATCGTATCTTTAAAATCAATCATTATCCTTTAGTTACAAACACACACACACACACACACACGATATATATATATATATATATATATATATATATATATATTTTATATATATACAAATAAATTTATTTTCGACCAAGATTTTGTCGAAATAAATAAATTTATTATGGAATAACGGTGTTGAGTTTTTTCCTTCCTTTCAAAGATAAATATTGCTCTGTATATAATC
This sequence comes from Doryteuthis pealeii, assembly GCA_023376005.1. Classification (NCBI taxonomy): domain Eukaryota; kingdom Metazoa; phylum Mollusca; class Cephalopoda; order Myopsida; family Loliginidae; genus Doryteuthis; species Doryteuthis pealeii. The sequence goes on from CM042141.1 coordinate 144,714,363, forward strand.
TAAAAAGATTATTATAGCATTGAGCTTCTGTGTGATTTAAAAGATTCACTGTATTTATGCATACTGGATCATACAATAATAAACAGTGGTTTTTTAGAAATCACA
>CM042141.1:144716967-144729467 GCA_023376005.1 Doryteuthis pealeii
TCTGTTTTGTATCTTGTTATTTTCATGGTTTATTTGAATGTGCTTAAAACAATTCCTGTAAAATCTACATAATATATCTATTTGATTTTTATGAATAAATGTTTACTATCACTGGAAAATTTATAGAAGGCTTCTTTCTTCAAACACAGCTAAAATTAATGTTTTCCTTATGCATTTTAACAGGTTATATTTGATAACGATTCCTCATTATGGGAAAATCAAAGAAACTAATTGATTTAAGTGGGCCTTAGAAATGCTGGACTGAATAATTCTCAATTGTGAGGCTCAATTTCTGGGATCTCCAGCGTACGAGGGTAAAATTACCCCTTCATTGACATTACTCCCTAGTCGCACGCTGACCCGAATAGTTAGCCTAATAGGGTTCCATCTATGTTGAAAAAATTTGTATTTGGATAAGCAATACTTGGAGCCAGTATAACTGTGTGAAAATATTTGTAATTAAAAGGAATAATGGCGATACCGATAACATTGCAAATAGATGATTTTGATTATAATCAAAAATTTGATAAAAAAATGATTGCAATGGGTGGAACGTTGAAAAAATAAAAAATGGTTATAGCAAAAAAACTTAAAATAATGCTCAAATTCGGCAAACCAGTCGAAGAGAAGAAAAACAAATAGCCTTCATCATCATCATTCATGTCGCCGCATACAGCACGGATATACTATGATAATCTCTCGCCAACCTTCCCTATCATTCATTGCACCTGGGAGGTCTCCTCTGTGCGAGCAAACAGCATCATTCGCAATTAGCTGGCGTCAATGTAGTCCTTGCTGGCGCCCCACACTTGCATGTCCATGTGTATGACTTCCACAGAGAACGTCGTTTATGAGCTCATCTTGCTTCTCCAGTAGTGTCCTGCATTGCCTTGTTCCGTCTCACCCTGGATAGTTTGTGAGAATGACGGGGGCAAGTGGGCCGCTACAGCTGCCTTCCTTGTGGGGTGCTTTTCCACGATTTGTCAAGACTGCACGCAGCATTTCTTGTGCAGCTCCCATCTAGCTTTAATTCTCAAGACGCTTCGTTTAGGGTCCAAGTGTTGCAGCCATATAGCGCCTGACACAAACCACAGCCTGGAAGAACTGTCGCTTCAGCTCTTCAGGGATATCGACCTCCATATGCTGATAATTTGTTTGTTGCCGACCATTGCCTTTGCCTATTCGTGCATTAACATCGCTCTCCGTGGATGAGATATTACCACCTAGGTACGTGAATTGTTTACTCTTGATAAAAAAACTGACCAGTATCATATCTCTGTGCACAGCGGAAGATCTAGACTAAATGCATTCTAATCTTTATGATTTTCCCCAATAAATCCTTTTTGTTCTCCGGACTTTCTTGTTCAGATGTCAAAATGTCTCTTGTACTCAAACAGTACCACACCTGATGACGATAATAAAAGAAATCGTCCTAGACTAGATGATTCAAACAAAATAAAATCAGATTGCTGCTGTAATAATTTCAAGGTATGTTAATTTCATTTCCCTCTGATTAAAGTGTTGTTACAGTTTTGTTGTTGGCGGAGGGGGCGGGACGGTTTGCAGGGTGTCGGGAGAAAGTAATTTGGTTTCAGACCGACCACTTTGGCACTGGAAATTAACTATTTCGTCTAAAACAAAATGAATGGCACAAAAAAGTAATTATTCACATTCAATTATTTTTTAGCTTGGCTCGTTTATTTATCCTCTTTTCATTCAAGCGATTTCTTCATTCGATTACAGTTGAGATTGTCTTTTTTAAAAATGCCGCTCGTTTTTTAGCCGAGACAATATAGAAACCAACAAGTTCGATAGCTGGAGGGGATGGGGTTTAGATCCCGACCCTGGGCATCCAAGATCGATGCTGATAGAGAAATAAATCAGAATATTTTGGTAAAGAATTTTTTAATTAATAAAAGGAAGAAAAAGTTACGTATAATTCGTCTATTCTTTGCTATAACTTTCCTTCGTAGTGGTTTGTGAACAGTGATGTGGGTTAGGTTGGACAAATTAAATCGCGTGATCCCAGACGTGGGCGTCCCTCAGACAACAACTAAACCCCTCGATTTAAAAGGTGACACGGTTGGTTTATTGTGCCGCGTGCCTTTGAGGCCGCCTTCAAAAGAAGTATGTCCGACGAGGCACTTGCAAAAAAAAGAGACACAGTCTTCTACTGTATACTTAAAGTTAATTTACCCTTTTTTCTTCTTTAAAAAAATAAACATTTTAAAATAAATTTTAAAACCGAAAAAACTATGAACTAGCAGAGGTGGTCACTACTAGAATAGGGGATCATTCCTAGTATGGGAGATCATCCTCCACACCATTATTCATTTGTTGTGGATTTCATAAAACATCTTTTTCGTTTCTCTTTTTTCTTTCTTTCTTAGCCATGCGCTATTGAAAGGGGATAGATCCCTTACTGACTGGCTGATACCGACTTTAGGCCACCCGACGACTTTACTTATAACATACTGATTAACACAGATTGCATTAGCGCAAAATGAAACGCAAAGTGCCTCGTCTGGGATTTGAAACGGCTCGTCGAGTCCATTTTCTGACAACGATAAAACCGACCAATTTATCGCGGCAGCGACGCCAAACAAGTTATTCTTAGGAAATAGTTCACTCTGGCTCGACAGAGGTTAATTCTTGTCTTGGTGCTTTACTCTACTGCATTGTGATTTATCGATAAAATCTATACGTTCGTATATCTTACTTAGACCGCTTAGATGGCACTGTTTTCTTTGTGCACCAATCCCAACTTTTGGATCAACCTGAATTAATTTTGTTAGTCCTTTTGGAAACGAAAGAGTAGTAAACAACCCACCTTACAGACGGGGAGAAAGAAACAAAAAACAAAAAACAAACAGAAAACCAAAAGAATATCGGATTTGACCTTCAGAAAAAACGCTGGATATATTTGCCGGTGCTAAACAAAAAGAAAATGCATACCTACCGTAATTAAGTGACGGGGAATTTACAAAATCCTGATTACTGCTACTAGTCGGGCTAATTGGTTCCTGTCTGTCAAGGCTGTTAATGACGGTAACAGTCTTTTACCGTAACTACTTCAGTTTGTTCAAAGACTTACGAGCAGTGCCTTTTTGATTGGTTTTACGAGTCTCACAGACCTATCACTACTGAATAGCGAGTTCGATCCTCACTGGATGCCCTATATTTCCGACCTCAGGTCGTACGAGTAGTGTAAATAAATAGGCGAGGGGAGGTCCCATCGTGGATAATAATGAACAAGCTCGTCTCGTAGACCTATCACTACTGAATAGGCCCTTATGGTGAACCGTGATGCTTAAGGATAGAACCCAGGTGATTGAGCAGTCCATGACCTGCAATACACCACTTTGGCCCTTTCTTGGGCTAGACAGGCGGTCGGAGAGGCCCCTCCGATCATTTGGCTTGTCAAGCCCCTAGCACCTATATGATTCCCCAACCCTATTGCCCTTATGACAGGCCCAACCCTTTTTATCATATGGCTGCTAGAAAGTTAAGGAGGCCCGCTTTGTCAACGATTATCGTTGTAGGAAATGAAATTGACGACCCGAGTTCCAATCCTGAACGGGGTGTTTTTAATCTAATTTATTCACGCTAATTCTATAGGGATAGGTAAATAGACAAATAGACCAAATCAAACAAGTTCGATGTTCCTTTATGAAGGAGGTGCACGCGGTGTAATGGTTATCGTTGTTGGAAACTGACTCAGTGACACGAGTTTAAATCCGGGACGAGGCTAATTCAATTTCAGATAGCACTAATACACATGGAAAAGGTATGAATCCAACTAATCTCTCTCCGGCTACGGGTAAGTAGTAGGGCTAACTGGGTTCTTTAAACTTGGTTAGGCAACCAATCTAGGAGAAGAAAAACTTTGAATTCAAACCTGTTAAAATTCGCTTAACTCATTGCCTACCAAATTTCCCATACGGTTATACCAAATTTTCAAGGTGTTTTTTTACCTGTAAAATGGGATATTTAAAAGTTTAGTATCTATTCACTTCAGAACTCATTCTATTGAAATAAAGTCCTATTATTATTGTAATCTGAGTTTTCCTGCTGAATTATAATGAACAAACCATCAGTTTTTGTATTTTTCTTGGGTGTGGAATGCGTTATAGTGGTAGAGCCGCTGTGAGCGGTTTTTAAATTAGTCAAAGAGTTTTTTTTTAAATTGACCTTGTGTCACATCCGGCTTCCACGGAAGAATTGGTGAATATATATAAAACATCATTTCCGTCCTAAATAAATATATTTAAAACCATAAAAGATTATTCAGTGACATGTCGATCATTTTCATTTCAGATTTAAATAATCGAAGCCCAAATATTCATCAAATTCAACATGGATGTCAAACCAACAAAGAAATGATGGATATTTTATCGATTTAAAATGATGGCGATGAGAATGTTTGAATTCACGGAAAAATCGGAAAAGAAATATTCAAAGGGAAATTAAATTTTGGACATCGTTCGGATTTGGGAATCAGAAAGATTTTTTTCCCAATTTTATCCAATATTTAAGCCAACCAGAAAATGTTTCTTTTCAAATTAATACAAGCACACGTACATACACACACACACACATACACACACACATACACACAGATACACACACACATACATACACATGCACACTCACACATACACACACATATATTTCCTAGTTGGCTTATACAAGGTGTGTCATAAAAGTATCGAGATTGAAGATGTATTTACCAAGATAGAAATGAACAATGAATGGAACGATTATTTTTTCAGAATACAGGGTGTGTCAAAAAGTACAAAAATTCTCGATATATTTGACACACCTTGTATATATACTAGCAGATATACAACAGCTTGAGGATTTGATTATTACAACATTTGATATATCTACTTAAGAGCTATTGCTAAATTGTTCAATATGTAAAAAGTATAATAATCTTGATTTAACTCTCTCTCTCTCTCTCTCACTCTATTTTTTCTTTCTTTCCTTCTTTTCATATTTTCATTATGTTCGATTGAAACAGAATAGCGTTATCACTTTCGCGCACCCTCACCACTCTGTATATATTTCTCTACTATCTTCTTTCTTTCTTTCCCTTTCTTCTTTAATAAAAACTGAATGGGTTCATTATTTATCTGAGGTGACGAAACTGATAAAAAATTTAAAAATTCAGTGGATAAGTGACATCAGATAATCAGGATTTATATTTTTGCATTTCCTCTTAGACGGTCTCATTTTTAAACAGATGTCGTTTCAATATGATAACGGTCGGAAGATTAAGGAACAAGATTATTAATATATAGATAATAATAACAATAATAATAATAATAATAATAATGTACTGCTAGCGGCATGGATACCCATCTCTCTCTCTCTCTCTCTTCTCTCTCTCTCTCTCTCTCTCTCTCATCTATCTATCTATCTATCTATCCTGTCGTCACTACCAATCATCGTATCTGGCAGGTCATATACACATAGTATCCAGAATCCGCTCAGAGCTGATTGATGTAGGTTTTTCCTGGTCAGCCTGTAGTTGTTTACAAGAGAATGTCACTTATGCGTTCGGTGTTGCTTCTCCTGTAGTGTCCAGTATGTCTTCTTGTAGGGTGCTGCTTCCAAGATTTGTAAAAGACAGCACGCAGCATCCTTGTGCTGTTCCAATAATAATAATAATAATAATAATAATAATAATAATAATAATGGAGATTCGCTTCCAGTTTTTGTCTGTAACAAAAATTACGTCACTGCTTACGTCACATTACCCAACACAAAATCCAACGTCATAACATAGAATAAATGTACTCAAAATGTGAGCATGCAACGTTAGACAATCCTCATTGTTTCAATAAATAGACGCCCGGCGTTATATATTTATATATATTGTTTTATTTTAATATAATATTTAAAGTTATCGGAACTGTTTCCATTTCAAATTGTCTTTCTTTCTTTCTTTTCTTTTTTTTTTTTTTTTTTACCCTTTAATAAATTTGACGATTTTACATACTTATGGTACACACTCTATGACATTGAATTTTCAGCTCCCACACCTCAGGCAATATCTTTCAAAAATTATTTTTACATCGCCCGGAGGGTGTCTTTTTATTTTGCTAATAATAAATAATAATAATAATAATAATAATGCAAGGAATGGAACAAAAAAAGGAAAATAGAAGAAATAACAAACCAGAGAACGTGTGTGTGTGTGTGTGTGTGTGTGTGTGTGTGTGTGTGTGTGTGTGTTGTGAACAAAAAAAAAACGTTTTTTCTTAAATCAAGAACGGGCTCAAATGCTGGTCAGAAAAGTCGGATAGGAGATCAAAATAAAATTCCTTTCTCACTTCTTTATTTTGTTTCATCACAAAAAAAAACTCTTGTCTATAAAAGATACAATCATCAAATGAAACCTAAAAAAAATATTGGATGATTGGATATTTAAAACTTTTACTCATGAAGCCAACATAAAGAGGTGATATATATATATATATATATATATATATATATATATATTATATATATATATATAAAGTAAGTAAAGTCGTCGAGGCGGCCTAATGTCGGTATCAGCCAATCAGCGAGGAGTATCCCCTTTTCACTATCGCAAGACCAAGGAGATTGTTTTGCATCTGAGGTGGAGCGCCACACCTACCATAAGCTCATTATTTTACCGTACAGATCCCTGTGCTACTCATAATGCTGAGTTGGCGAGGACCGGCTATAAGCCACCATAAAGAGATTATATATATGTGTGTGTGTGTATATATGTGTGTGTGTGTGTGAGAGAGAGAGAGAGAGAGAGAGAAAGAGAGTTAGAGAGTTAATGTAGCGTGGACATGTAGTCAACACCTGGTTGCTGATAGTTTCTCGCCTATGTGATCTACAGACGAAATGGGAAAAATTTGTTTAAACAAACAGCTAAACACATTTTCCCATTTGGTCACTTGCTGACTCATATCCACATTAACTTAAATCAAATCTGAACGCTCTTAGAAATGACATTGCGCACTATCTGCTTAGAAATATAGCAACCATATTATCAGCAATATATAATATAATATATATATATATTATGGACTCTCCCGTCGATTTTCGACGTATGAGTGTTCATACAATGAGCACCCACACAGTGATTTGTTTATAGTGGTGAATGCTTGTGTTGGACCATCCACACTTTTTGTACAGTCGATAGGAAAGAATGGTGCATCAAGTGTTGCCACAAACCCAATCAACGACCGACCTCAGGAAAGTTTGAATCAGAGTTATCCCTCCTAGACTGGTTACCTACCCAAGGCTGAAGGTCCCAGTCTGCCCTACTATTTAACCCATAGCTGGAGGGAGAATATATGGATTCATACCTTTCCCAAGGGTATTAGAAATGCCAACAGCTTCGAATTGAACTCGAATCGACAAGTCCATTTTCCACGACTCAAACCACTAGCCCACGCGCCTCCATACTTATATATATATATATATATATATATATATATATATATATATATATATATGTATATATATATATATAGTTATATATTATATATGGTATGAGCTATATATATATATATATATATATATATATAATATATATTATAATAATATATATATACACGCATACAACACACAAAATATATATATATATATTATATATTATAATATATATATATATATATTATATATATATATATAAATTTGTCGGAATGGCCTATTGTCGGTATCAGCCGGACAGAAGGGAGTTTATCCCCTTTTCGCTAACGATAGATCAGGGAGATTTTTTTTGCGTCTGACGTGGTACTGTACTACTAATGCACTGAGTTGGACCCGGTATCGAATCTGGAAGCTAGTGGTTCCTAGGTGGACACTCTAATGGCTGAAAAACTTATCTGAACTTAAATTCTGATAGACAATCATAAAAACTGGATAATTTCGTACGGTTTCAATTTCAATATTTATCAGTTGCTTTTCAAGCTGAATTAAAACAAAAAGAAAAAAGAAAAACAGATTCAATACATTATCCCCACCCCCACCCTACCCAACTCTTTACATAGTCGTGCTTCTTGTATTCAATTCTAAAGAATCGTGTGCTAATCAGAGGTTTATCTTCTCTTGGTAGATTCAATATCCGTGTTACTCTCATTCGCTTCTCACACATATTCGGCTTCTTCATTTCGACTTTTAACTGTTATCACCAAATTTATTCACAGAAATCCGCAAAGTGCAGCTTGTGTCGCTTTTAAGATAAATCTCACTCGTCTCGTGGCCGACATATTCTTCACGTCTTCAATTCCGTTTGTTAACTAAACTCTCAAGAGAAAGACAGACTCGACGACTATCACTACTGTGCTGACTAACCTCCTCACATTTTCATTTATTGATTGATTGATTCTTACGGCATGTCAACTCTTCTAGAGTTATTTTATGCCTACAGGTTAGGGAATCGTGATCATTGTATGTCCATTTTTATTGGGGAAAGGGGAGACACGGTTCCCTCGGTGACACACATTTTTTTCCACAAGAATACATTCCAAGCCTCTGTTTGGTGCTTGAATCTTGAAGTAACAGACCCTGTAATATATATCTTATAAATGATATTCGGTGTTTGTCTGTCAGTAACCGAAGTTAGATCACTGTTACGTCACAATATCCCCAGGAATTGCGTAAGTTTATCAATGAGTATTACATTTATAGTCAAAATACATAGAATAAAGCTTATTCATTAACGATTTCTCTATGAAAATCTGTTAGATTTCATACAAATCGGCCAATGCTATTTGTGCGTTTAAAATTCTGCAATGTGTCGTATACACTTTTGCAACAGAAGCAATTAATAAATAACACTTACTATCAAGATCTTTTATTTAACAATAAAAGTTTACATAATATATGGTGTGGTTAATTTGCATGCTGGTTTTAACAAAGCCGGGTTTAACAAATAATTACTTGGCTTTATTGTAATCTTTTTATATGCATTCTTATTTAATTTCGATAGTCTTTCTAATTCAATATATTTCATTACATTAAGATTTAAATACTTACGTCCGGGGGGGTGCTTATTCTTGCTAGTCTATTTTATGACAAACGCTCTATCACTGTGCCATACGTCTCTCTGTAAGGGAAATTATTGTGGGTTTTAAGGGGTCAAATAAGAACAAAACGACGGGTAACAAATGTAGGAAAATGTATTAACAAAAGAGTAGACAATTACAGTACAGAGAAGTGAGAATTACGTCCGACAATATGAGCTGACTCGCATTGGCTTACTCTACAGGCCATAATTGTCCCTGTTACTTATAGTGACCGTCGGCGCATTCCATTAGTCTATAGGGTATATCACCTATAACAGAAATAAAAGTTGAATAAATTTTTAACATGGCGTCACAGTCTTTTGCATCTTACCCCGCGCCACCGCCGCTGTATATGTTATATATATATATATATATATATATATATATATATATATATATATAGAGAGAGAGAGAGAGAGAGAGAGAGAGAGAGAGAGAGAGGAGACCGCTGGATTATCGCCAATGCTGTCGGTGTGAGGGCAATGCAAGAAAAAAGACATTTCGGAAAATCAGATTGAGAGCTTCATCAGATTTCAAAACGACGTTCGAATAAATAAAGGAATTGAAGAATTGAAGAATTTATTGTGACGACAATCTATAGGATGGTCTTCGTTGCACGTGACCCTCGCTAATCAATTTAAATCCGGGTTCTTACTCTATATTTCCATTCAGCATGAAAAATTGATATTCATGGAATGCAGGATATTAAGATATATCAATGAAGAAAAAAATCGAACATAATTGACTGGAATCAGATGCTGTTAGATTTTATTATTAATCCTTTAAAAGCTTTATATAAATTATGTCTCTCCCCCTTTAATGTAGATTCGTTTTGCGGATAACGTCAGTTGCATTCTAATGACACCAGATATGGCAAAATAGTTCTATCTGATTTTTCAAATTGACTTATTTTTCTTTTACACCCACACACACACACACACACACACATATATATATATAATATATATATATATATATATATATATATATATATTTAAATAAATAACAAAAGACTTATAAATCTTGCATTATAGACTATTTCAGGAGCTTAGACAAAAATGTCTAATTCTCCCGACTCATCAGATGCGAAGATGAATTCTTTATTTTTAAGGCGTTTGAAAACAAAGTCTGTTTAAAAAAAAAAAAAAAAAAAAAAAAAAAAATTTCTGAAGTTTGAAAAAAGGAGACGGTTTTGAAATATGACATCAAATATTCTATTCTATCAAATATTCTATTTTAAGGTGTGAGTATGTAGTATATATATATATATATTGTGAGTATGTAGTATATATATATATATATTGTAGGGGCCGGGTTATCTCAGTCGGTAGAGCGTTCGGCTAGAAACCAACAAGGTTCCTAGTTCGATACCGGTCCTCGCCAACTCAGCGTATGAGTAACACAGGAATCTGTACGGTAAAGTAAGGAGCTGATGGTAGGTGTGGCGCTCCACCTCGGACGCCAAAACAATCTCTTTGGTATAGCGCTAGTGAAAAGGGGATAGACTCCCTCGCCGACTGACTGATACCGACTTTAGGCCGCCCCGACGACTTTCATATATATATATATATATATATATTCCCACAGCGACGAACTCGGCAAACTGTCTCCACCACACAACCACACGACTAGCACTTTCCCTAATCAATTACTGCCTCACTTACCCAAGATCCTTTGATCATTCTATCCCCCCACCCGAACATTTGTACTACCTACATATGTGGCAACTCCTTTTAGCTCCCCTTCTTTATCTCCCTCATCCACCTCTCCCTTTTACCTTTACATCGGCTATATAACATTCTGTTTTGAAATAATAAAATTAATTCTGATGAAGCTTCTGAGAACAACAGAGGCGAAATATTGATTTAATTGTGTGTGTTTGTTATTCACTAAGGAAATGTTGGTGGTGACGTAGTTTCGGTTACAGACAGACTGACACATAATTTACATTGTGATAAGATATCCGCTTCTTTTTTTTTTTTGTTTCTTATGCGTCTCTTTCTTTGCTATTTTTCAGGTCAAGGCAACTGATCAAGGACTCAATACTTGAAAATGATTTCCTTAAAAATCTGGACCAAAACCAGGTACGGGAAATTGTGGATTGTATGTACGAGAAAAAGGTTAAAATGGGACACTTTATTATTAAAGAAGCCGAATCGGGTCAACATCTTTACGTCTCAGCAGGTAAGTCAATATTTTCTTTATTCAAAATTCACATTTATTTTTTTTAATCATTTTTTTCTTCTACAGGCAGATGAGCTCTCCTGTGCTGGGTGGTGGGAAAAAGCTAAAAAGGGGATCGCAGGGGGATTTCCCCCGGGGTAGCACCTTCTCCATCGCCTGAAAGGGATTAGAGCTGGGTTTAGTGCTCAGGGACTGAGGCGCGCCTCAAGGAGAATGCCGACGGAATCTTAACATTTTTATACCTACTGGTATGGGAGGCTTGCTTACTGCGTAGAACACCACCTTAAAAAAAATGACCTTGTGTTTATTTGGGTTTGGTGGGAAGTCCTATAACGCTTTGGTGCATTGCTTTTCAAACTGACCCGTTGCTAAATTAATTTGTTTATTAATGCTTACAAGAATATGCGCCCTCCGGGCGAAAGAAGTTTAAGTTTTAATATAACGAAATATATTAAATTTGAAAGACTAATGGAATTAGACAAGAACACATATAAAAAGATTACACTTATTTCAATTGTATTTTAATTGGTTTCTATATAAATCGATTTTAATATATTGAAGAACAAAACCATTATAATAGAGATCAATAATACCAAGTAATTATTTATTAAACTCGGTTTTGTTAAAACCGGTATTCAAATTAATCACACCATATATTATGTAAATCTTTATTTCTTAGTGATATATAATACACATTACAGGATTTTAAAGGTACTAATAACATGGTCTGTTGTGAGGCAAATCTAACTCAGATTTACATTGAGACATCGTTAATAAATAAGATTTATTCTATGTATTAATTAATTATTTTGACAATAAATACGCATTGATAAACTTACGCAATTCCTGGGGGTAATGTGACATAGGCAGTGACCTAGTTTTGGTTACTGACGGACAACCACGAAATCTCGATTATAATAAGATTGTTGAGTTCTCTTTAAAAAATCAAAATTAGCTAATGAAAATGCTTAACGTTGTATCTGTTTAATTCTAATTGCTTTCCCAACTGACTTTGTGTTTCTGCGATGTTCAAGCAAGAACACAACCTCATAGTTGCTATAAATCCAACGTGAATGTAAATACATATATCGTCCATAAACAAGTCACCGTGTGCCAGACTAAGCTTTGAAAATACAGTATCCCCCAATAAATAAGTACGGTGGTACTTTGACTAACGAGTTTAATTTTTTCCATTCGTAAATCAATGTCCTTGTATACCAAAACAATTTTCCCCATTGAAATAAATTGAAATACCTTTAA
>CM042141.1:144734467-144741967 GCA_023376005.1 Doryteuthis pealeii
CTTACGAGTAGCTATACACTCCTGAGACTTCACTTTGAATGTCTGTATCTCTTGCCTATGCATTGCCTCTGGTATGACAACGATTTCCTACCGAATAAAATTGTGCTGTCTCCGAGTTGTCTTCGGGTCATGTTTAAAGACTGGAACCTTCGTCTATCTCCAGGGGTGGGGTAATTGCAAAGGGGTTGATTTGGTGAGTGAACAGGCCACGGGCTATCACTACTCAATGAGATGAAGCACACTGGAAAAGGTTTTCTTCTATTTCACAGTGGCTCATAAAATGGCATGGTGGTTCCTGCTCAAATACTTACCTCCAACCCACTCATCGCATCTAGTTTCTGTGCAGCGGCAAATTTCAATTGGAATATTTACCTGAACAATAAAAAAAAATAGTGTCTTACTTACGAGTGCACCAAATTTTTCCGAGTCAAGAGCTGTCACTTGTTTGATTTTTTTGCTGTTTTGAGAACAAAGATTTGAGGTACGAGCAAGCTTCTGATACGCTTATGTTAATAAGTTCATTAAAACATTGAAGTTTCCAAATTCATCACGCCAAAGAAAAATATTGTTTAAAAAAACATTAAAATACATTACATCACATAATTCATTACATTCTATTTTATTATGTTTTTATACATTACAGTGCTATTTTTCTTATTTAATAAACGTAACCAAAAATAGGATTTGGTATTTACTGGAACAGATTAATGACATATGAATTTATTTCAATCGGGAAAATTAATTTTTATACGAGGAAATTAAGTTACTTGCTGAACGAATTAAAATCGTAAGTCAAGTAACCTCTGTATTAGGAATATTTTAAATTAGATAGAAACATTTACATGAAACAATATAATTTCTTGAATAAAATCTCATTGTGACTTTTCGATAATTAAACAAGGATTGACTTGCCGTAAAACAAACAAACCGAGTGTTCTTGGTATGACGTTAATCTGTATCTAATGGTGAATTTTCAATTTTTAAGTTCAGCTGAATGTGGAGCATACCTTCATCGCTATTACTCCCAGGTCCACTCTGACCCAGAGTGGTAGTTCCTGTTAGGGTCATATTTATGGGTGAAATAGATGAAAAAATGAATTTAAAAAAATTATAACCCAACAAGAATGTATCAAACCAAACGGCATAAAATAATCCAAACGGCATAAAATAACCCAACAAGGATGACATGGCTTAAAACCCAACTAACCAACCAATCATTCAACAAACCAGAGAAATGAATTATATTCTATTTTATTATACGCATCATTTCAAGAGGTTTTATATTGGTAAGGATACACGATTTTCCAATATAAATGCATTGGGAATGCTTTTACTACAGAAATCCGTTATTGTCAGTGGTAAGGAAGTAATCATATGCATTACTGGAAAAAATTAGACGGTTAGATGTATTTTGTAAGAAGGAATACTACTGCTTTTTTTTTTCATCTAGATGAAATGACTTTATTTTAGAAAGGAAATGTTCTCGAGTGAATATTTCTCGGTTCCATTTTGTGAATGGATTTTATAAGAACTTGAAGGAGAATTTTAAAGGTAACATTATTAACTTTAGTAACAAATTGAAGTCTTGCATTGATTATTAATTTTAAAAAAATGAATATTATGATTCCACTCCCCCCCCCTTTTTTATAAATTAACTGTGAAATAGAATTGCAATTACTAATGTGAAGATAACGAAGAAGAAATAATCTCATTGAACGAAAAAGATTTTATTGAATATATAGTTCAGAGCAATCGATGTTTTCCAATCTCAAATTTGAGTAAAAATTGACAAAGTTCTAATAGAGTTAATGGGAAAATAAAAGAAATATAAAGTAAAAAAAATCTAATATGCAGATGATAATTGGGATATGAAAATTTAGGATAAAAATGATTTAGAATCACAAAAGGATGATAAAAATGAAAATCTAAACGATTGTTTTGTAGAAAAGTTATTCATAAAAATCGCAAAATAAATTATAAAATAGCGGAACAATACAGTTGCAGCGCCTCTTTAGACATAAATAAAATTACAACACTTTTATAATAAAGAAATTGCAACGTATTTGTTATCATAAATGAAGTTGCAGCATCGCCGTAACCATAAATAAAAGTGCAACACGTCTGTAGCCATGAATATTGTTGCAATACTACAGTAACCAAAAAAGAAGTGCAACATTTCTGAACAAATAAATATTGTTGCAACACTACAGTAACCAAAATAAAAGTGCAACACTTCTGTAGCCATGAATATTGTTGCAATACTACAGTAACCAAAATAGAAGTGCAACATTTCTGAACAAATAAATATTGTTGCACACTACAGTAACCAAATAAAAGTGCAACACTTCTGTAGCCATGAATATTGTTGCAATACTACAGTAACCAAAATAGAAGTGCAACATTTCTGAACAAATAAATATTGTTGCAACACTACAGTAACCAAAATAAAAGTGCAACACTTCTGTTCAGTACTTAATTAGTTGACCACTTAAGCAACGAGGGTACTGTAAGCAACCTGAATCCTTTGTTTATCAAAAATTACTTGATTCAGCCTGAAATGACCCGAAAAGGGTTGATATGCCGTAAAACAACTAACCAAACCAAACCTGACCTTATATTGTGCAAAAGATGATACTAAGAACTTTCCCCTTAATGTAATAGGATGTCCAATATTCAGCATTAAATGAGCCGATGATGAAAAAGAAGATCTTCGGTTAAAGGTTTAATTGAATTTTTAAAACATGGAGAATCTCAGTAACGATAGTGATTCGCATTTAATGAATGAACGAGGCAAATTGCAATTAAATAAATCCTTTGAACCTCTCAAATGGTTTCAGCGGTTTTAATTACGGATTTCCCTAAATTGCGAAGGATTTATTTTTATTTGAAAAGAAAAAAAAAACATTTTGATGTCGTTCATTAAAATCACCCCCTCAAAAAAAAAAAAAAAGAAATCATTTAACTATTGGGTCGTTATCTGTTGCTAAAAAATTAAACAAAGAAATTAAAAAAGAATCAAGACATTAATTTCTATTAAAGCTTTGAATACCCAATAAAAAAATCTTCTAGATAAAGAAGAAACTTAGAGTTTTATTTGTTTTCTTTAATACTCTAATCAAGTGCGAAATGAAAATGATGGTGGGATGCAAATTGATGAAGACAAAAAAAAGACCCAGCAGCCGGAAGTGAGACGAGTAAAGAAAGATGAAAATCTCACCTGGAGGCTAAATGCGATAAGATTCACAACAACAACCTGTACGATATATTTGACACAACAATTATCAGGATTTTTATTGTAAAATTATTTCCAATGCATTTTTATAGTAAAATCATTTTCAATTAATTTTTGTAGTAAAACATTCCCCTGTATGTTTATAGTAAGATAATTTCCAATGCATTTTACAGTAAGATCACTTCCAATTCATTTTTCTAGTAAAATCATTCCCAGTTCAATATTTATAGTAAAAATCATTTCCAATGCATTTTTATATCAAAAATCAATTTTCATAGTAAAATCATTTCAATGCATTTTTATAGTAAAATCATTTCAATGACCATTTTTATAGTAAAATCATTACCAATGAATTTTTATAGTAAAAATCATTTCCAATGCATTTTTATAGTAAAATCATTTTAGTAAAGATCATTTCCAATGCATTTTTATAGTAAAATCATTTCCAATGCATTTCCAATGTATTTTTATAGTAAAAATCATTTCCAATGAATTTTTATGGTAAAAATCATTTCCACTACCTCACATCAACCCTAGGCTCTGAACCGGGCCGATAGTACATACTGTTGGGATGTATCTAGATTATTTTATTTTTCTATTTTTCAATTTCTTCTGTATGATTTCGAAGTGTACGAAACACTCTATATACTGTATTCCCTAGTATTTACGAGAACAACCTGTACGATATATTTGACTCCCTAGGGTAAACACAACAATTATCAGGATTGCCAAAAGAACCAAAAGCCCTAACAGTCATCGAAATACTTGTCGGGGGGTATTTGAGAGGAGATGGGCGCAGCCAATATTTTCATCTATCACCACGGGCCAAAGGTCCATTTTATATGGAGTACAGCTGATTTAAATTCAGAGGTTTGCTTCTCATTGACCGTTTTCTCAACTAAGGCTAAAAAACTAATTCTCTCCCACTATTTGCCCATAGCCGGGAGAAGAGGTGGATTCCTGTTTTTCTCAAGGGCATTACTGCGAAGCGAAATACAAAGAGCCTCATCCAGGATCTGAACTGGGTTTGCCGATTCCTTTTCTTACGACGATAACCGTTACACGATTGCACCTGCTCATAGATTAATGGATTTATTATTCTATTAGGTCGTCAGTGTAATCCCGTTTTGGGAAATTGTCAACGCAACAGAGGTTAATTAATTAATGGGATCCATCTTCTCTCCTTAAAGGTAAACTTGTCTAAGGATCACATAAAACGTCTAATTATTGAGTTTGAAAAACATAAGACCCTTTCAAAACAGCGGTGGTTCAGCCCCTACTGCCATACCACCAAGAACAACCTCTGTTGTTCTGGGGTATATGATAATATAATATGTTATTTTTCGAGCGAGCATCTTACGATCATTACGAAATTACAGAAACAGCGGTGGTTCAGCCCCTACTGCCATACCACCAAGAACCACTTCTGTCATTCTGGGATATGATAATATCATATGTTATTTTTCCAGTGAGCATCTTACTATCATTACGAAATTACAGGCATGTTCAAAAATAATATTTTTAAATGAAAAACTTCCTCTGTCAAATGGTGCTGTTCTGTTTCCTGTATCTGTTGTCGCTTATGTACAAATAAAGAGGAATCATTTATTTCGGACTGCATAGTGTAAAAAGCTCGTATTTATGCAGAAGGCCAAAATAGTGGAGCGCTAATTAAAAATCCAATGCCGCAATAAGATACTATTCTGTGAAAAGAGTTTGCTTAGAGTCGTAGATCTACAGTAGGCGCCAAACAGAGCGTGTTATTAGAATTAAAATATTCACACGAACATTGTAACTCTTTTAGCAACAATTGATATGACTGCAGGCAAAGAACTTTGTCGTTGTGTTGTTATGGAAATAAAATCTATTCTTATGCAACACCGAAGGAAAGTAACGATGGCTCCAATTGCATTATACATATTTCCCGGCTCATGAACAAAGGCTGGAGAGTTGTGAATATAAAACACACACACAAAACACACACACACACACAAACACACAACACACACAACACACACATATATATATATATATATATATATATATATATATATTATATATGAGGAAATAACAGATTGGGTAAAATCCGGGCCACCGTACCGTTGGTGACACTTCTCCTCAATTCTCTATTTCCACCCCACCCCTACATCTGCCTCTGCCTCTGCCTCTCACCTTCCAACGCAGCCATACTTTTCCCTCCTTTTCTCCCGGCCACACAATATATATATACGCATAGCAGTTTCTTGTCTCAAAATGAAATTCTGATGAAGCTTCGTTAATACACCGAGGCGAAATATCAATTGAATGAAGTTGTTTCTGTTGTATCCCCTTTTATTCATCAACTTTTAATAACATAGATACATGTATATGTGAGTGTGTGTGTGTGTGTGTTATATATATATATATATAATATATGTGTGTGTGTGTGTGTGTGTGTGTGTGTGTGTGAAATGTGAGGAGGTTAATCCGACAGTATGTGGTGAAATGTAGACAAACACGGGATGTTATGGAAACTGGATGTTTATTGTCGACGATGCAACGTTTCGGTCTATTAGACAATCTTCAGGACTTGGATATATGCATATACACATATTCAGTTAACCAATCCTCAACAATCCAATTTTCTAGACTGACACCTGTGGTACCACCATCCTCCATTCTGACACTCCCCATCTAGTGAGAAAAAAATCCACTAACCACCCCCAACCACCCCTCCCCCTACTGACAACCTACTGTTTTCACCATTTTGAGAATGTCCATCATTGAAGCAAGAACTATATCCAAGTCCTGAAGATGGTCTAATAGACCGAAACGTTGCATCGTCGACAATAAACATCCAGTTTCCATAACATCCCGTGTTTGTCTACCTTTCTCCACACACACACACACACACACACATATATATATATAGAGAGAGAGCGAGAGAGAGGGGGGAGAGAGAGAATAAATTAAGGATAAAACTTTAAATTTGCTTTATTTTAATAATTTATTTCAAATGCGTAATCACAGCATCATCAGACATGTTTATTACTGAAGGAATTGCCGAGAATACAAGGATTTAAATTTCTAAATATTGGGGGTGTCTTAGTTTGTGAGGGTAGTAGGGGCGGGCTACTAAGTTTGGATGAGGCAAGGGGAGATGGGAGAAGGAGAGGGTATATGTTAGTTATAGGGTTTATTAATCATCTGGGAGCGGATTAACATCTAGGTTGGGAAATAGACATAACACATATATTTCTCTGTCCGTCCACTTACTGGCACTAGGCACATCGATCTGTCATTGTAGTTTACCTGTATCACTACGCTTAATCTACACATGGAATGATCCTCATTACCACACACACACACACACACACACACAGACAGACACCGTCACACGGACACAGACACAAACACACACATATATATATATTTATATAATTAATCCACAGACACGTGTTTCGAGTTTTCACCTTTCATCAGTGTGACTATACCTTAACAGCTACCCCTGGCCGGGTTTGAGACCCGAATGAACTTTCGTTCGCCATGCCTTTATACCCGTACGGCCAGAGGCAGCTGTCAAATATAGGAGAATATTTAATCGCTACATTTCTAAGCGGAAATGAATTCACTAGAGTCCTCAAACATTTGTAAACAAACGCGAGGGTTAGCTAGACGCCAGAACGGTGAATTTGCAATTAAATCCCTATTCAGAGAACTCAACCAAAGTGGGAGTAATATATAATAAATAAGTAATCCACAGGCACTTGTTTCGCGTGTGGCTATACCTTAACAGCTACCCCTTGGGGGTCGCACTTAAAGCACCTGTTCACGTTCGATCAACTAAGTTAAGTTGCGTTAAAACAGCTTATCATTTAGATGGTCAATAGTTAGAAAGAATAATAATAATAACAATAACTTGAGAATCTGTGTGCTTGATTAAGAAGAATTGAGGCTCAGTCATGAAACCATACTTAATCACTGAATCATATGATGAAATATTTCATAGCAGTTTTTGTATATATATATATATATAATATATATATATATATATATATATATATATATATATATCTTATTATAATGGAGATGTGTGTTTTTCTGTCTGTAACCAAAACTATATTCCTACTCAAGTCACAATTCTCTTAGTTATTGACATCACATTCTCCATGATTTTATTTTTATCTCAATTATCAATAAAATTGTCTTACATTGTTAATACTGTTAACTATGTCTACATACTGACAACATGAAATTATATTTATATATACAACAAAATAGCGGTTTGC
>CM042141.1:144746967-144801967 GCA_023376005.1 Doryteuthis pealeii
GGTGTAACTGGTGTAACAGTCCACCAAAGATTTCAAAATGAGCGCCTTCGGCAATACAGTTTGCCATCATCAGGTAGGAAATGATGGTATGGTTTCGTGTCTCGTTTTTAACGAGAACGAGTAGTAGCAAGGAATTAGAAGTGGGAGGTATATATAAATATATAATATATAATATATATATATAATATATATACCAAGCGTGTTGGTAGATCCTTGAGGAGAGAAAAAAAACAGCAGAAAGTTTGATTGTAAAAATATACTACCAGACATCAACCAGGAAGAAAAAAAATTTTGAAAAAAAGAAAAGACCAAGATATTCGTACCAACAAAAAATAATCTATTGGTACAGTATTTGGCCAAAAGAAAAAACAATTTATATGTATATATATGTATATAAGATATATATATATTCATATAACCGCTAGGAGAAAGCTAATAAGTAAAAAATGCTAGATACCTAAGTAGAGCCAATAATAAAGATAATCTAATGAGTCAGACGAACCTACTATTAGTTTCGCATAAAGCTCTTCAGGGCTAAATCTGACAGATTTAGCCCTGAAGAGCTTTATGTGAAACTAATAGTAGGTTCGTCTGACTCATTAGATTATATATATATATATATATATATATATATATATATAGAGAGAGAGAGAGAGAGAGAGAGAGAGAGAGAGAGAGAAAGAAACAAATGAAAAGCTGTGTAATTTATTCTTAAGCCAGGTTGGTTTGATGATAATGCTATCGAAGTTCACAAAGATTCTCAACTGGTGACATAAGCCATCATAATAACAATAACACCAAATGCTCGGTAGAATCTACATAAAGTATTTATAAAAACAAAATGGTTGTCTGGTTGGTTGGTTGATTGAAGAATTTGTACGGCATGTCAATCAGTCTAGGGTTATTTCCTGCCTTGGGGCTACTAAGCGAAACTATTAGTAGGTATATCTGCTCATTAGGTTTAACTTTATATATATATATGGACCCATAACAACACTTTATATATATATATATATATATATATATATATATATATATATATATATATATATATATAAAAAGTGTTGTTATGGGTCTAATGGGAGAAAATTCAATATTTTATAAAAACAGAAAAAGAAGGTCCGCAAAAAGAGAGACAGACAGACAGAGACTGACAAACAGCCACAAAGAAAAAGAGGGAGTAAGAGAGAGAGGTTGGAGGAGACGAAGAAAAATGTACATGATCCCAAGAACAATAAGATTAAAGTTTTGTGTAGTTGAAATAAAGTGATGTCTGTCTAGAATAAATGCATTTACTATCAGAAAAGAGCGCTAAAAATGGAACAAAAACTAACTAGCTTAGTCACACGATGAAGACCATTCGTATAATTTTAGAAAATCTCAAACGATTCTAATATGAACATGATAAAGACACCAGTAAAAATAATCAAATCATCAGGCATGATTTTAAAACCATAAAACAAAGATTATAGTTCTCTAATACATCTCCGTATCTTGCTAAAATGAAAATAAAACAAGTATTCCCAAGATATAGCTTAGATAATACAATTTTTGAAAGAAATGTTCAATTCTAGAATATCTTTGAAAGATTTCTAGACTTTATTGACGTCGTCACGTACAGAGAGCATGATGAATAACAGTGTCGACTCAACTTCATAATAATACAAATGACAAAAATGTGTAGTTAAAGAAATTTTAGTAACAAAAGATCTCTTAACATAATTACATAATGTCACGATACTTGCACGTATGATGAACAACAATCAATTGTATTTGAAAAATGCTCATATCACAAAGAGCAAGACGGTGCGCAGGAATTAAACCTATAATATAATTTTCATGTTTTCTTACTCTCTCTCTCTCTCTCTCTCTCTCTCTCTATATATATATATATATATATATATTATATATATAATATATATATATAATATATATTATATATATATATATAATGAATAGTGAATGAAAAAATGAGAAAAGTATTTGCATGGAAAGGTGCTCAATGCTAATAAAGCAGAGCAGATTTATAATCAATGGTAATATTATGGTTTTACACTCATAACTATTGGGAAATATTTCATCTGAACACCGCGTGCATTAACACCAATGCAAGTTTGTTTGATTATAATGTTTTTTAAATACAAATTTAACGTCAGGACATTACATCAAGTGAACACGATCCACGTCACATAAACGTTAAACAAGCCACAGTTTAAAAAAAAAATAAACACATTTGTTATTTACTTAACCTATAATATATATATATATATATATATATATATATATATATTATATATATATATATACATATATATTATATGAGGTTAAGTAAATAAACAAATGTGTTTATTTTTTTTTATATGGCTTTGAGCCGACACTTTTGGAGGATATGTGCTTAATTGAAGTCATATCTAATTTTGAAAATTAATTAGTTAATAATTAATGAATTTTAGGCGGGCATATATGTTCAAATGTAAGGCTAAACAAATCGAGAAAATGTCAATCCCTGAATGTACATTTCGACCTATTCAGGGATTGACATTTTCTCGATTTGTTTAGCCTTACATTTGAACATATATGCCCGCCTAAAATTCATTAATTATTAACTAATTAATTTTCAAAATTAGGTATGACTTCAATTATGCACATATCCTCCAATATATATATATATAATATATATATATATATATATATATATATATGTATATATATATAAAGATAAAGATAATCCTAATGAGTCAGATATACCTACTAACACTTTTGCTTAGTAGCTCATCAAGGCAAGATCTGACTGAACTACTAAGCGTAACTATTAGTAGGTATATCTGACTTTAAGGATTAACTTTATTATTTGCTTTACTTAGGTATCGAGCACTTTTTAAATTTTAGCTTTAGACAATCCTAGCAGTTTATAATATATATATATATATATATATAT
The DNA here is from genome assembly GCA_023376005.1 of Doryteuthis pealeii. NCBI lineage: Eukaryota > Metazoa > Mollusca > Cephalopoda > Myopsida > Loliginidae > Doryteuthis > Doryteuthis pealeii. Next base: position 144,749,906 of record CM042141.1, read on the forward strand.
AAATATATATATATAGTATATATATATATATATAACCTTGTTCTCTTTTATTCTCTTTTATTCTGCATATAAGAAGTTCTTTTTTTTAGGGAGGGAGGTCTAATAAAAAGTAAATTGTGAAGCTGTTTCCGTTCAATCAATGGAGGAAAGACATAGTTATCTACTAACCTCAACTTAGATGTATCACAAGGCCAGAAGTAATGGGGCACCCAGTGAGAATCAAAATTAGTAACAATGGTCTTCGAATCTAGCTTGCTAACCATTACACCATGTGAGGTGCCCATGAAGGAAAGATATATTACATAATAAAAATCATTACCAATCCAAGCTGAGATTGAAGCTATTATTTAGGAATGTGTAAAAAAATCTAATTATCATTTAATAACTATCTCCTTTAAATTGATAATATTGAAGATTGAATACCCCCCCCGCACACACACCCGGATCGTTCAGTTGTAAATTGGAGTAGAAATTGCTTTATTCACACCAATTAAAAATATCGCTATTGTTCTATATTGCTGGGTTACGTGTTATATTTTTATTTCGACCAGAAACTAAGAAAATGAGTCTTGCCTCATCAGACGGGTTTTACAAATACTACTCTACTCAAATTTGCAAATGAGTTGTTTGTAAAACCCGTCTAAGTCGTTTTAGTTTCTGGTCGAAATGAAATATAACGGGATGACGGTTTGTTAAGTTTTTTCGTTCTTTAAAGTTTATATTGCTCTGTTATATTTTGATTTCGACCGAAACTAAAAACGAGACTTAGACGGGTTTACAACAAACTCATTTGCAATTTGAGTAGAGTAGTATTTGTAAAACCCGTCTGAAATGAGGCAAGACTCATTTTCTAGTTTCTGGCGAATAAAAATATAACAACGTACCCAGCAATATAGAACAATAGCGATATTTTAATTGGTGTGAATAAAGCAATTTCCTTACTCAATTTACAACTGAACGATCCGGGTGTGTGTGCGGGGGGTATTCAATCTTCAATATTATCATTTAAGGAGATAGTTATTAAATGATAATTAGATTTTTTAGCCATTCCTAATAATAGCTTCAATCTCAGCTTGGATTGGTAATGATTTTTATTATGTAATATATCTTTCTTCATGGGCACCTCACATGGTGTAATGGTTAGCAAGCTAGATTCGAAGACCATTGTTGACTATTTTGATTTCTTCACTGGGTGCCCCATTACTTCTGGCCTTGTGTACATCTAAAGTTGAGGTTAGTAGATAACTATGTCTTTCCTCATTGATTGAACGGAAAGCTTCACAATTTACTTTTTATTAGAACCTCCTCCTAAAAAAAGAACCTTCTTATATCAGAATAAAAGAGAAATAAAGAGACAAGGTTATATATATATATATTATATATATATATATATATATATATATATATATATATAATATTTATAAACTTGCTAGGAATGTCTAAAGTAAAAATTTAAAAAAGTGCTCGATATCCTAAGTAAGCAAATAATAAAAGTAATCCTTAAAGTCAGAATATACCTACTAATAGTTACGGCTTTAGTAGTCAGTCAGATTCTTGCCTTGGATGAGCTACTAGAAAGTGTTAGTAGGTATATCTGGATTCCCATTTAGGATTATCTTTATCTTTATATATATATCATATATATATATATTATATATATATATATTATATATAGTATATATTGGAGGGATATGTGCATAATTGAAGTCCAACCTAAATTTTTGAAAATTAATTAGTTAATAATTATGAATTTTAGGCGGGCATATTGTTCAAATGTAAGGCTAAAACAAATCGAGAAAAATGTCAATCCTGAATAGGTCGAAATGTACATTAAGGGATGACATTTTCTCGATTTGTTTAGCCCTTACATTTGAACATATATGCCCGCCTAAATTCATTAATTATTAACTAATTTAATTTCAAAATTAGATATGACTTCAATAAGCACATATCCTCCAAAAGTGTCGGCTCAGTAAGCCATATAAAAAAATAAACACTTTTGTTTATTACTTACCTCATATAATATAATTAAATATATATATATATATATATATATTATATATATATATAATATTAATATATATGAGGTTAAGTAAATAAACAAATTGTTTAATTTTTTTTTACTGTGGCTTGTTTAACGTTTATGTGACGTGGGATCGTGTTCACGTGATGTATGTCCTGACGTTAAATTTGTATTTAAAACATTATAATCACAACTTGCATATTGGTGTTAATGCACGCGTGTTCAGATGAAATATTCCCATAGTTTATGAGTGTAAACCAAATATTACCTTGATTAATAAATCTGCCTGCTTTTATTAGCATTGAGCACCTTTCCATGCAAATACTTTCTCATTTTTTCATTCACTATTCATTTATATATATATATTATATATATAATATATAGATATTATATAATATATATATATATATAATATATATATATATATATATATAGAGAGAGAGAGAGAGAGAGAGAGAGAGTAAGAAAAACATGAATTATATTATAGGTTAATTCCCTGCGCACCGTCTTGCTCTTTGGTGATATGAGCATTTTCAAATCAATTGATTGTTGTTCATCATACGTCAAGTATCGTGACATTTGTAATTATGTTTAGAAGATCTTTTGTTACTAAAATTTCTTTAACTACACATTTTGTCATTGTTTATATGAAGTTGCAAGTCGAACTGGTTATTCTCATGCTCTCTGTACGTGACGACGTCAATAAAGCTAATCTATTCAAAGATATTCTAGATGAACATTTCTTCAAAATTGTATTATTAAGCTATATCTTGGGAATACTGTTTTTATTTTCATTTTAGCAGATACGGAGTATGTTTAGAGAACTATAATCTTTGTTTTATGGTTTAAAAATCATGCCTGATGATTTGATTTATTTTTACTGGTGTCTTTAATCATGTTCATTTAGAATCGTTTTGAGATTTCTAAAATTATACGAATGGTCTTCATCGTGTGACTAAGCTAGTTAGTTTTGTTCCATTTTAGCGCTCTTTCTGATAGTAAATGCTTTATTCTAGACAGACAGTCACTTTATTTCAACTACAAAAACTTTAATCTATGTTCTTGGATCATGTACATTTTTCTTCGTCTCCTCCACCTCTCTCTCTTACTCCCTCTTTTTCTTGTGGCTGTTTGTCAGTCCTGTCTGTCTGTCTCTCTTTTTGCGGACTCTTTCTGTTTTTATAAAAATATTGAATTTTCTCCCATTAGAACCCATAAACAACACTTTTTATATATATATATATATATATTATATAATTATATAATATTATATAATATATATAAAGTGTTTTATGGGTCCAAATATATATATAAAGTTAAACCTAATGAGTCAGATATACCTACTAAAGTTTCGCTTAAGTAGCCCCAAGGCAGAAATAACCCTAGATGATTGACAATGCCGTACAAATTCTTTCAATCAACCAACACCAGACAACGCATTTGTTTTTATAAATACTTTATTAGATTCTACCGACATTTTGGTGTTATTGTTATTATGATGGCCTTATGTCACCAGTTGAGAATCTTTGTGAACTTCGATAGCATTAATTCATGCAAAACCAACCTGGCTTTAAGAAATAAATTACACAGCTTTTTCATTTGTTTGTTTATCTTTTCTCTCTCTCTCTCTCTCTTCTCTCTCTCTCTCTCTCTCTATAATATATATATATATATATATATAGTTATAATCTAAGAGTCAGACGAACCTACTATTTAGTTTCACATAAAGCTCTTCAGGGCTAATCTGTCAGATTAGCCTGAAAGCTTTATGCGTAAACTAATAGTAGGTTCGTCTGACTCATGATTTCTTTATTATTGGCTCTACTTAGGTATCTAGCATTTTTTTACTTATTAGCTTATCTCCAGCGGTTATATGAATTATATATAATATCTTATATACATATTACTCATATAAATTGTTTTTTCTTTTGCCAATACTGTACCAATATTATTTTTGTTGGTACGAATATCTTTGGTCTTTTCTTTTTTTCAAAATTTTTTTTCTTCTGGTTGAGTCCTGGTAGTATATTTTTACAATCAAACTTTCTGCTGTTTTTTTCTCGTTCCTCAAGGATCTAGCCACGACGCTTTGGTATATTATAGTATATATATATATATATATATAATATAAGTATCGCGTCCACTGTCTATTCCTTGCTACTACTCCGTTCTTCGTTAAAGAACGAGACACGAAAACCATACCATCATTTCCTACCTGATGATGGCAAACTGTATTGGCCGGAAGGCGCTCAATTTGAAATCCTTTGGAGGACTGTTACAGCCAGTTACACCCGACACCAAGATGGCCCGAAAATTAGAAAGGATCAACCAAAAAACTTGTCCGATAAGAATTGTCCTGTACAGTTCAACAAAACTTGCATAAAAGAAAAAATGCTGGCCAAATACACTGCCAAATATATATTAATATAATATATATATATATTATATATATAATAAATATGTTATATAGCATATATAGATATAAATATTAGTATATATAATATATATAATATATATAATAGCAAAGAATGATTGGTACTACCGTTTAATTACAGTTCAGATTTGTAATCAAAGAATTCCTCTTGAAAAAAAAAAAGTTTTGCAATTTTATTTTGTTTTTTAGAAACAAGAAACGATTTGATCAGTATCTTGGTTGTTTCCCACTCACTTGTTTAAGGAGTGTAAATTAAGTAAAAACATTTGGAGGAATCGAAAGAAGCGGTGATCAAAAATCTTGATTCTATTAAGAGCAAGGACCAACTCGAAACTTCTATGCACACCATTGTTTAATTACTAGCTGGCATACTCGTCATCGGGGGTAAAATGTCTAGATTGGAATCGCAGCAAGTTATATTGGAATTTTTTAGTATTAAGCGATTAGTAATATGATTCAAAATTGACTCTATACTATTGGTGGTCGCTAAGAAAAGAACAAATCTTTGTAACAGAAAAGAGACATCAATATGAAGATTGCATTGGCGAGAAACTGTCAGCAACCAGCCGCGTTGACTCCATGTTCATGGCTACCTTAACTTAGATATAAATTCCTCTATTTTGGTTTTGAGCAGTTTATTTATACATGTAGCACACATAATTATCTTAGCAATATACATACATACACACACACATTATATCAATATATACTTATATAATAGTATATATATATATTATATATATATATACCAGATGCTTCGTAATAACACCCCACCTTAAAAAAACATATATATATATATCATATTTGGGAGAATATGTGCTTATGGATCGAAGACCTAATTTTTTGAAGTTAATTCATCAAATAATTAATTAGGCGGGATTTAACTATTTAAATGTAAGGCTAAACAAATCGAGAAAATCAATCTCTGTATGTCATTTCAGCCTATTAGGCCTCATCAGCAGAGTGTGTAGTATTATTAAGAAAGAATGAAAAAACACAGGTTTTAAATGAGTTAAGTGAGGTGAGTTTATTGGTCGAACGCTGCAGTGTTTCGATCTATTAATTAGATCATCTTCAGGGCATTTGTTGTATATGGAATGTAATAGAAATTTTCTATCACAGAAATAACGAAAAAAGCGAGTGGTAGTCTTTGTTATTCAGTCTGTTTTAAAATTTGTGGTTTGAAAAAAATGACGGTTTGAAATATGACGTCAAATATTCTCTTTTTACGGTGTTATTATGGGACTGTATAAGTGTCGTGTATCGAAAAGAAAGCATTGTGGCATTTTTTAGGTGTGTAGTTGCGTATATATAATATATATGATATATATATATATATATATTATATTAGTATATATATTACATAATATGTGTCAAAAAAGTATCAGGATTTTTTGTACTGTTTGACACACCTTGTACGCTGAAAAAAATTAACGTTCCATTCATTGTGTCATTTTCCATTCGTGGTAAATACAGCTTCAAGACTCGGCAACTTTATGACACAGACTTATATTCTGTAAAAAATTACGCCCCATTCGATTGTTCATTTCCATCGTGGTAAATATAGCTTCAAACTTGGCACTTTTATGACACACCGCTTGTATTCTAAAAAAAGTTATCGTTATATTCATTGTTTCATTTCTATCTCGCTAAATAAGCTTCAATCTCGATAACTTTTTTTTACAACATCTTGTATATATATATATATATATATATATATATATATATATATATATATATATACACATCTATATATATATATTATATTAAATAACATTTTGAAAAACATATGATGTTTGTTTTTTCAAATGTTATATTTCATACTGTCGATTAATTTCCATATATTTTTCATATATATATATATATATATATATATATATATATTATATAATATATATTATATGAAGAACTTTATTTTAGATAAATAAGAGAAAGAAGAGAGAGGAGGAGAGATTTATTTAAAAACTGTCTCTGGCAGTGTATCACATGATTTTGCAAGCATAAGATTGGTGGAATGGTGAGAGCGTTTGTGCTTGAATCTTGTCAGCCTCTAGAATCCAATATTTGGAGGTTGGAATGCCTTCAGGAATACATTTGCTGTTTGTTCTGGCAACAATAAAAACCTCAACAGCTTCTCTTACAGATTCAATTACGTAACCTTTCTTTTTTTTTTGTTACTTGTTTTCCGTGTCGATTATCCAATAAGAAGGGGTNGGAGAGAAACTGAGAATAATTAAGGATTCAATAGAGTTAAAACTTAATTTCGTATTTTGATGTAATTTATTCAAATGCCGTATCACAGCAATCATCCATACATGTTACTACCTGAAGGAATTCGAGAATACAAGGATTGGTAAATCTAAAATTGGGGGTTCTGTTGTCTAGTTCTGGAGAGGAGTAGGGCGAGCTCAAGTAAGTTCGGATGAGGTAAGGGCGAGACTGGGAGAGCGAGAAGGATATGTTAGTAAATGGGGTCAATTATCATCTGCGAGCAGGTTAAATCTTAGGTTGGGAAAACAATACACAAGATTATTTGCTCAGTTCCGTTCCACTAACTGGTACAGAGGCCACATCCGATCTGGTCATCTGTAGTATACTGTATCACTACCGGTTAATCTACAACATGGAATGATTCCCCATTCCAACACACCACACACACACTATATAATATATATATATATATAATATTATGCAAACAAACCTCCAAAATACTCTCTTTATATTACTGGAGACATCACCCTGTATTCGAGTACAGGTTCATACAATACACCCCCTTCTTTCCTCTTTTTCTTCTTTTTTTTATTGCCCCCCTCTGGCTCACCCCCTTCGTTCTGACTGAATATTCTATACAATCTGGACTTTATTCGTCGCCGGTGTATATACTTGAAAGTACCGTCGAAACACAGCCATCGTATCCCCCTTTATTATTAATATCCATAATAAAATATTACCCTCCGTAAATAACAATGATACCATCCACTTTTAGTCTATATAAGTTCTCTGTCAATATAAATATATATATATATTATATATATATAATTATTTCGCGTCGATCAATTAAGTTAACTGCGTTAACAGCATTAATTTAAATGGTTATACTTAGTAACAACAATAATAAAATAATATAATGAATATTAACTAATAGATAATAATAATAATATAATAATATAATAATAATAACATAAGCAACTTCAGGAATCTGTGTGCTTGATTAAGAAGAGTTGAGGCTTTTCGAGCAATGTTAAGGGAGGGTTGGTGATACGGTACTTAGCTGGGGGGGGGGGCACTGGTTTGTGGTAATGATTCCTTCAGCCTGAAACTACTTGATCACGATCTATGACGAATTTCATAGCGGTTTTGCTAGTATAGATATTATATTATATTTAATTATATTATATATACTATATAAATGTGTGGTTGTGTCGTGTGATCCGCCACTTTTAGAAAAAGGTTTTCTTTTTGGTGTTCAAGGACCTTTTTACAGGAGAGACGAAAAAAATATAAGGTGCACCTAACACTTTTTATCATCTTTGATCGACAATAGTAACAATCAATTCAGGTTTTTTATTGAAGAATATATATATATTATATATATACTATATATATATATATATATATATATATAATAATATATGAGGAAAAAATGAGCTAAAGAAAGAAGTGTAGATGGATAAAATGAGGTAACGTTTTTTACATCAAAAATAAAAAAAATCACCTTTGATCAACAGTCGTAAAACAATCTCTCTGTGTACGGAATATTTGTAATTTTTCTACTTATTATTATTATTAATATTTCAACCATCTGACTATTCTAATAATATAAATAATATAATAAATAGCGTATCGTATACATTTGAAAACGGACCAGAAACACATGTGTAGTAATATCGATTAAAAGTGATATCGATAATCATTATCCATCTAGCCACTTCTTTTCTTTACTCATTTTCCTCAAATTGGTCGGATTCAATCCCTTTCATAACACACACCATATAATATATATATAATATATATATATATATATATATAAATATATATATATTCAGTCGATAGAGCTATCCCGATTAGGTACCACAAGGTCCCGGGTCCATACCGGTCCTCGCCAACCAGCGATGAGTAGCACAGGATCTTGTGCGGTCTAAAAATGAAGAACGTTCTTCAAAGAAACAATGCACCCTGGTCGAACGCTAATGAAGGGGATACGATTCTCGCGTACTGGCGTGATACCGAGCCAATATGCGTATCACCGGACGATATTCGAAATAACATATTCAGTTTACAAGTTACTGAAAAGGATATACTAATATACTATATATATACTATATTATATATATAACTATAATATATAATATTAAATGTGTGTGCTGTGTGTCTGGTCGTGTGTGTATTATATATATATATATATTCATCAGTATATATATCAGGAATTGTTGTGGAACCAGAAGGAATCGAGTTATTAATATTTAGTAATGTCTCTGTAAGCTTAGCTAGTTACCCATCAAAGCTGATGAAATGTCTGCTTAAGTATTTTAAAATAAAAGGAAACAATGAAAGAAAATCACTCATTCTTCACTTCTGTAATAAGAATGACGATTGAGGTTGTTAAAAACATTGTTACACTGCAGAGGGCAATTTTGTTTGGTTGCATATCTGTTCCCTTCTCTGTCTGCTGTCTGATCTGTCTCTCATCTCTCTTCCTTGAACTTTCATTGCTTATCTCTCCTCCTTATCCCCCTGTATGATATCTCTCGTCTCCCTACTCACATGCACAACAACACACACATAGACGCTAACTCTGTGTTTTCTCTCACTCTCTCTCTCTCAGCCTCTTTTTCTGTGTATTGCCAACTAACTACATCTTTTCTCTCGTATGTGCGTGTATGTCTATTCTCACTCCTGTGATATGTGCATGTATTCCCCCTTCTCTTCTACTCTCTCTCCCCTCTCTTCTCTCTACATCATATCTTCTCTAATCGATCTTTATATGATTCTATCTCCTGCATGATGTGGCGTCTCTCTTTCTTCTCTCTATCTGTGTAATGCTCTTATGTATGTTTCTCCGTCTCTATCTCTCTCTGTAATGTTCTCTTCTCTCTTCTCTCTCTCCTCCTTTCTGCTCTCTCTCTCTCGCATCTCTCCTCACACACACACACACACACAACACACACACCAAAACATTCAGACCTCTCTGTATGTGTGTTTCTCTCTCCTCTCTCTCTCTCTCTCTCTCTCTCTCATCTCTTCTTCCTCTCTTTCTCTATCTATTTCTTTCTTGTATGTCTTCCTTCTTTCTCTTTTCTGTATGTCTTACTCACTGTGTATGTGAGTATTCTCCTCTCATTCTCTCTCTCTCTCTCTTCTCTCTTCTCTTCTCTCTCTCTCCTCTTCTCTCTCTTCTCTCTCTGATCTATCTATCTATCTCTGCATGTGTGTGTCTCTCTTTCTTTCTCTCTTATTTTGTATCTGCGTCTTTATGATGTTTCTCCATTTCTCTACTTTCTTCTGTATGAGTAAGTGTCTCTCCTCTCTCCTCTCTCTCTCTCTCTCTCTCTCTCTCTCTCTCTCCCTCTCTCTCTCTCTCTCTCTCTTCTTCTTATTGGATTAATCGACACGGAAAACAAGTAACAAAAAAAAAGAAGGTTACCGTAATTGGAATCTGTAAGAGAGCTGTTGAGGTTTTTATTGTTGACCAGAACAAACAGCAAATGTTATCTCTGAAGGCTTCCACCTCCAAATATTGGATTCTAGAGGCTGACAAGATTCAAGACAAACGCTCTCACATTCCACCAATCTTATGCTTGCAAAATCATGTGATAACTGCCAAGAGACATTTTTAAATAAATCTCTCCTCTCTCTCTCTTTCTTTATACTAAAATTTATCTTAATATATATATATCATATATGAATAATATATATATATATATATTAATTTAATATATATATATATCATATATGTATATATATATATATATATAATATATATATATATATATATATATATATATATATATATATACAAGATGTGTAAAAAAAGTTATCGAGATTGAAGCTTTATTTAGCGAGATAGAAATGAACAATGTAATATAACGATAACTTTTTTTAGAATACAATCGGGTGTGTCATAAAAGTGCCAAGTTTTGAAGCTATATTTACCACGATGAAATGAACAATGAATGGGGCGTTAATTTTTTACAGAATAAAGTCTGTGTCATAAAGTTGCCGAGCTTGAAGCTGTATTACCACGATGGAAAATGAACAATGAATTGGAACGTTAATTTTTTTCACGTACAAGGTGTGTCAAACAGTACAAAAATCCTGATACTTTTTTGACACATATTATGTATATATATACTAAATATTTTATATTATATATTATATATATATATATACGCAACACACACACCTAAAAAATGCACAATGCTTTCTTTTCGATACACACACTTATACAGTCCCATATAACACCGTAAAAAGAGAATATTTGACGTCATATTCTCAAACCGTCATTTTTTTCAAACCACAAATTTTTAAAACAGACTGGAATAACAAAGAACTACCACTCGCTTTTTTCGTTAATTCTGTTGATAGAAAATTATCTTTCCATATACAACAAATGCCCTGAAGATGATCTAATTAATAGATCGAAACACTGCAGCGTTGGCCAATAAACTCACCACTTAACTCATTATTAACCTGTGTTTTTATCATCTTCTTTAATAATACTACACACTCTGCTGATGAGGCCTAATAGGCTGAAATGTACATACAGAGATTGATTTTTTCTCGATTTGTTTAGCCTTACATTTAAATAGTTAAATCCCGCCTAATTAATTATTGATGAATTAACTTCAAAAAATTAGGTTCGATTCATTAAGAACATATTCTCCCAAATATATATATATATATGTTTTTTTAAGTGGGTGTTATTACGAAGCACTCGTATATATATATAATATATATATATATATATATATAATATATATTGTATAATGTGTGTGTGTGTGTATGTATTTGCTATATGTAGATAATATGTGTGCTACATGTATAATAAACTGCTCAAAACAAAATAGAGAATTTATATCTAAGTTAAGGTAGCCATGAACATGGAGTCAACGCGGCTGGTTGCTGACAGTTTCTCGCCAATGCAATCTTCATATTGATGTCTCTTTTCTGTTACAAAGATTTGTCTTTTCTTAGCGACCACCAATAGTATAGAGTCAATTTTGAATCATATCACTAAGTCTTAATACTAAAAAATTTCACATATAACTTGCGTGCGATTCAATCTAGACATTTTTACCCCCGATGACGAGTATGCCAGCTAGTAATTAACAATTGTGTGTGCATAGAAGTTTCGAGTTGGTCCTGCTCTTAATAGAATCAAGATTTTGATCACCGCTTCTTTCGATTCCTCCAAATGTTTACTTAATTTAACACTCCTTAAACAAGTGAGCTGGGGAACAACCAAGATACTGATCAACTTTCGTTTCTTGTTTTAAAAAACAAAATAAAATTGCAAAACTTTTTTTTTTTCAAGAGGAATTCTTTGATTACAATCTGAACTGCGTAATTAAACGGTAGTACCAATCATTCTTGTATTATGTATTATATATATGTATATGTACTTATAGCACTATATCTATATACTATATCTATATATATAATATATATATTATATTATATATATTTGGCAGTGTATTTTGGAGCATTTTTTCTTTTATGCAAGTTTTGTTGAACTGTACAGGACAATTCTTATCGGACAAGTTTTTTTGTTGACCTTTCTAATTTTCGGGCCATCTTGGGTGTTAACTGGCTGTAACAGTCCTCCAAAGGTTCAAATTGACCGCTTCCCGGCAATACAGTTTGCCATCATCAGGTAGGAAATGATCTTGGTATGGTTTTCGTGTCTCGTTTTTAACGAAACGGATAGTAGCAAGGAATTAGAAGTGGGAGGCTATATATATAATTAATATATATTATTAGAGAGAGAGAGAGAAGAGAGAGAGAGGTGAGAAGAGAAGAGAGCGAGACTCCCTGATTCAGGTGACGCGAGAACTGAGAGAGAGATAAACAAACAAAATGTAAAAGGCTGTTCATTTATTCTTAAGCCAGGCTTTGCGCTTGCATGATAATGTATCTGAAGTTCACAAAGATTTTTTTTCTTTTTCCCCAAAAATAAACTGGTGACATAAGCCATCAGAATAACAATAACACCAAATGCTCGGTAGAATCTCTAAAGTGTTATAAAAACAAAATGGTTGGCTGGGTTGGTTGGTGGTTAGGTTGAAGAATTGTACGGCATGCCAATCAGTCTAGGGTATTTCCTGCCTAGGGGTTTAGGAAACAATATATGTTCTATATTATATTTACACTTAACGGTTTTAACAATATGTTTAGCATCGTCGGAGAATTGTTATAAGTGGTAATTTTGCATGATAGTCAAAACACAATTTTCAATATTTTCTATAATCCGCCAGTAACATTCATATACATTTCTGCATAAATAACCATATTATATTTATATATATATATTACTTACAAAATTATATTGGTAACCCTTGCGTAAGAAAAAAACCCGCAAATAGTTTGATAAGTAAATTATACACCAAACTTCCCTAGAGAAAAAATTTAAAAAATTTAAAAGACCAAGAGGTGGACAACCGAAATAATCGAATTAATACTTTAACACTTGGCCAAATTATTATATATAATATATATATATATATATATATATTTAAACCGCTAGCATATCTATAGCTAAAAATGTAAAAAGTGGCTCACATACCTAAGAGAAAATGATGAAGTTAAACTAATGCAGTTCAGATTACATTCTAATAATTTCGCTTAGTAGCTACACAGGGAAAGATTCTTGCCCTGAATGAAGCTACTAAGCGAAACCAATTAGTAGTATATCTGGACTCATTAGGTTAACTTATTATACTATATATAATGACCCATAACAAACACTTATATATATATCAATATTATATAATAGTTGTTTGGGTCTAATGGAGAGAAATCCATATTTTATAAAAACAGAAAAGAAGGTTCCGCAAAAGTGAGACAGCAGACAGGATGACAAAACAGCACACCAAGAGAAAAGAGGGAGAAGAGAGAGAGGGGAAGAGACGAAGAAAAATGCTACATGATCGCCAAGAAACACATGAGATTAAAGTTTTGGAGTTGAAATAAGTGATGTCTGTCTAGATAAATGCAATTTACTATAAGAAAAAGAGGGGTGCTAAAAATGGAACAAAAAACTAACTATTAGCACACGATGAAGACCACTCGTTTAATTTTAGAAGATTCTACGATTTTCTAATATGAACATGATAACAGTAAAAATAATAATCACCACCAAGACATGATTTAACACCATAAAACAAAATTATAGTTCTCTAACTACGGTCTCGTATCTAGCTAAAATGAAAATAAAACAAGTATTCCCAAGATATATCTTAGAATAATACAATTTTTTGAAAGAAATGTTCAATTCTAAAATATCATTTGAAACGATTTCTAGACTTTATGACGTCGTCCACGTACAGAGAGCATTGATGAATTAACAAGTGTCGACTCAACTTCATAATAATAAAATGACAAAAATGTGGTAGTTTAAAGAAATTTTAGTACAAAGATTCTCTTAACATAATACTAATGTCACGATACTTGCAATATGATGAACAACAATCAATGTTATTTGAAAAATGCTTCATTCACAAAGAGCAAGACGGTTGCGAGGGAATTAAACCTATAATATAATTTTTCAGTTTTCTTATATTATATATAGTATATATAATATATATATATATAGATATATATATATAATATAAATGATAGTGAAGAAAAACGAAGAAAAGTATTTGCGATGGAAAGGTGCTTCAATGCTAATAAAGCAGACAGATTTTATAATCAATGGAATATTATGTTTCTATACTTATAACTTGAAGTTTTCATTGGTAATCCAATATCAGATGAGATCAATGGTTGAGCATGTTAAAAACAGTCGTGAAATGGTTGAGATGTTAAAGAACCAAAGTTTTTAGCGTTTATATGAAGCGTTTTCACGCCGATGGGAATCATTTATCTGAAACCGCGTGCATTAACACCAATGCCAAGCTTGGTTTGATTATAATTGTTTTTTAGATACAAATTTAACGTAGGACATTTAACATCAAGGATGAACAGATCACGTCACATAAAGTTAACAGCCACAGTTTTAAAAAAAAAACACATTTTTAGCTTTATATTTCCTCGCGGAAAACGCTTCATTATCAAACGCTAAAAAAATTTTTTAACATCTCAACCATTTTCACGGACTGGGTTTTTAACATCTCAACCATTATCTCATCTGATGATTGGATTACCATGAACTTCAAGTTATGATGTTAAAACATAATTATACCATTGATTATATATATATATATATTATATATATATATATATATATATGAGGTAAGTAATAAAACAAATGTGTTTATTTTTTTTATATGGCTGAGCCGACACTTTTGGAGGAGTATTTGCTAATTGAAGTCATACCTAATTTTGAAAATTAATTAATGAATTTAGGCGGGCATAGTATGTTCAAATGTAAGGCTAAACAAATCGAGATAAAATGTCAATTCTGAATGATACATATCCGACCTATATCAGGGATTTGACATTTTTCTCGATTTGTTTAGCCTACATTTGAACATATTATGCCCGCCCTAAAATTCATTTAATTATTAATAATAATTTTCAAAATTAGGTATGAACTTTCAATTTATGCACATTATCCTTCCAATATATATATAATATATATAATACTACTATATATATATAATATTTATATATATGATAAAGATAAAGATAAAAAGATAATCCTAATAGTCAGACTGTATACCTATAACACTTGCTTAGTAGTCATCAGGCAAGAATCGACTGAACTACTAAGCCGTAACTATAGTAGAACACTATAGTGTATTAACCTTTATTATTGCTTACTTAGGTATCGAGCACTTTTACATTTTTAGCTTTAATCAATCTAGCAGTTAATATATTAATATATTATATATATATATATATATTATATATATATATATATATATATATATATATATACATATCATCGAAGATATAAAGACGTTGAAGGTCTAGCGGGAGGGATGGTCACCTTGATCTCGTCTTATGAAAAGAAGATAAATTGACAAAGGACTCTTTTGGGCAAAAACCTTGTCTCTTTTTATTCTCTTTTTATTCTGCATATAAGAAGTTCTTTTTTTTAGGGGGGAGGTCTAATAAAAAGTAAATTGTGAAGCCGTTTCCGTTCAATCAATGGAGGAAAGACATAGTTATCTACTAACCTCAGCTTAGATGTAGCACAAGGCCAGAAGTAATGGGGCACCCAGTGAGAATCAAAATTAGTAACAATGGTCTTCGAATCTAGCTTGCTAACCATTACACCATGTGAGGTGCCCATGAAGGAAAGATATATTACATAATAAAAATCATTACTAATCCAAGCTGAGATTGCAGCTATTATTTCGGAATGTGTAAAAAAAATCTAATTATCATTTAATAACTATCTCCTTTAAATTGATAATATCGAAGATTGAATATCCCCCACCCACCCGGATCGTTCAGTTGCAAATTGGAGTAGAAATTGCTTTATTCACACCAATTAAAAATATCGCTATTGTTCTATGTTGCTGGGTTATGTGTTATATTTTTATTTCGACCAGAAACTAAAAAAAAAATGAGTCTTGCCTCATCAGACGAGTTTTACAAATACTACTCGACTCAAATTTGCAAATGAGTTGTTTGTAAAACCCGTCTAAGACTCGTTTTTAGTTTCTGGTCGAAATGAAAATATAACGGGATGACGGTTTGTTAAGTTTCTCGTTCTTTTAAAGTTTAATATTGCTCTGGAAATAATTTGATTTGTTGATTATTATACATTGAGCTCTTTTTAGGGATTTATAAAAATCCTTGTATGATATGTTTACACCTACAAAAGCATACAGTATGGTTGTACAATGAGTTTTTGGTGATTCCAAATAGAATCATCCCTTACTTACCAATCATTTGGATTACCTTACATTTATATACATATATATATATATATATATATATTATATGTGTGGTGTGTGTGTGTGTGTGTGTGTGTGTGGCGTGTGTGTGTGTGCATGCGCATAAGTCCTTCAGAATATGACAGACAAGGAACGTGTTCATTTTTCAGTCTACCTTTATTTACTTACAAGGGAATTAATATTATGTTTGTATATATATATATATAATATATATATATATATATGTGTGTGTGTGTGTGTGTGTGTGTGTGTGTGTGTGTGTGTGTGTGTTATAATAAAATCTAAATTACTTTTCAAGTGATTTGTATGTGATTTTCTCTTGTTCTTACAATATTCAAATAATCTGCCATTATGAACTTTTCTTTTAATGAGCAAGACTAAAATGTATTTAGATTATATTATAAAACACAATATATAAGATTTCTCTAAGTTTTTTTAGATAAGGCTTGATAATTTATATTTTCAGATTTTTGTCCTCGTCTTTATCATTATATACACAACGGTTAAGCCGATGTAGCCTCCGCTTTTCTTCATATGTTTCTAGTTAAACCCGGAAAATTTCTAGTTGAACTCAGTCACGGTTAATGAAATGAGAATTGTCTACCCTAATAGATTAAATAAAGGGTTCGGTTCGAAGTTCCGTGAATGCTCCCGATTATGACATGAAGCCTTCCGAGTTCGACAAGCTTTCCTAGTTCGACAAGAAACACCTGAAGAAAAGGAGTGTACATCGACCGAAACAATAAAGATGAGGACAACAGTCCGAAAAATCTAAACAATACAATATATATAATAACAGATTATTCTGTTATTAAGATGAGGTCGTATAAACAAAGACAAAATACTTTTTGTACTGTCATCACGAATGATCATTCTATCTTTCCAACTATATCGAGAGTACTGTTTAAGAGTCACTTGTTTTTGTTTCATTACTTCCCCTCCCAATCACCTCTGGGGATTAGAATAGAATTTAAATTAGATTAAATTAGAATTGAAAATAACAATCTCCCAGGAGGTAGCAAACAGGAAGAACCTTCTGGGCATGCGCAGAAAAAAAAGCCCCTTTCTGACGCCAAAAAAAAACCTTCTGCCATTCCAACGCAGACCTTACAGGGAACAACCGTAATTGACTGGCTCGAGAGAAAATCTCCTCTCCAAGAAATAGCTATGAACCTAGAAATAAAGTCTGAAACCTAAAAATATCTTTTGCCCTTGTGTCTTCCTTTCTTTTCCTTAATTCCTTTTTGGCCTGACAATCCACAATAAAGAAAACCACGTATAATGGCGTTTAAGAAAAATAAATTATTAACACGCACCAAATAACTAAAAGCCTAATCCCACATAAAATCCTATATACCCCCTACACCTCCATCACCTCCCCCACCCCACCAAAAAAAATTCCCTTTCTCCAATGCAACACGGACATTTAAATCTCATTTCAGCTGCTGCTCATTTTTTTTCAAACGACAGTTTATTAGATTAACATCTCGAAAACAACTAATAGTTTTTTTTATAATTTTTTCAGATATTACAATATTCGATTTTCAATAAAGAATAAAAAGGTCAGTCCAAGCGACAGATGTACACAAAGACTTGGATACAGATCGCTAATTTGAATTGATAAATAGTTTCTAAGTTTGGCCTAGTCTGACACAAGACCATAGACCAAGAGCACTCACTAAAATGATATAAATTCCCACGGGATTAGATTGGTGATATATATATATATATATATATATATATATATATGTTTAATATATAAACAAGATTTGTTTAGAATGGCTTTTTGCCGATAATTTTTGGGAGAATAAGTGTTTAATTGGAGTCGTACCTAATTTTGAAAGTTAATTAATTAATAATGAATTAGGCGGGAATACCTATTAAATGTATGGCTAAACAAATCGAGAAAAATCAATCTCTGTATGTACATTTCGGCCTATTAGGCCTCATCAGCAGAGCTATAGATCGGAAGACCGCCCTGTGCGTGATTTGAAACCGGACTGCCAAGCTGACAGGCCGATCCCATAACCCTTACACTAAACGGACTTCTTAGATTTTATGATTTGTTTAGAGTAGGTTAATATTCCTCTATACATTTAATAGGTATTCCCGCCTAATTCATTATTAATTAATTAATTTTCAAAATTAGGTACGACTCCAATTAAACACTTATTCTCCCAAAAATTATCGGCAAAAAGCCATTCTAAACAAACCTTGTTTACAACTTATCATATCGTCGTGTAATAAAAGTCACTAGAAGAGGAATATTAACCTACTCTAAACAAATCATAAAATCTAAGAAGTCCGTTTAGTGTAAGGGTTATGGGATCGGCCTGTCAGCTTGATTTTTCTCGATTTGTTTAGCCATACATTTAATAGGTATTCCCGCCTAATTCATTATTAATTAATTAATTTTCAAAATTAGGTACGACTCCAATTAAACACTTATTCTCCCAAAAATTATCGGCAAAAAGCCATTCTAAACAAACCTTGTTTATATATATATATATATATATATATATATATATATATATGCTTTCTACCAAACTATCGTTACGAATCTATTTCAAAACTTTGTCAGCATTAAATGATCAACAACTGTAAAACAAAACAAACAAAAATGTATCCCATCGCAGTTTGGTGCTTTCAATTTGTCGTTCAGATTATTGCGCATCCGTCAATTCTTAGTAATTCATTTCACATGAGAACACTGATATAATGTTATATAGCCCTTATAAAACCTCGGGTATATAATAGAGAGAGTTCTCTCGGGTGTATAATAGGGAGAGACTGAGAGATAGTATAGAGATTATAGGTGGTCAAGTAAGAAAGACCACCTATAATCTCTATACTATCTCTCAGTCTCTCCCTATTGTATTATTGTTACATAATCTATGAGCAGTCATAATTTACGAACGTACATGTAGCCGAAAACCCAGAGAACATGGCGGCCGACCTAGACGAAGAAGCAGTAAGCAGAAGTGATTTCTTGATACACTTCTGCTTACTGCTTCTTCGTCTAGATCGGCCGCCATGTTCTGGGTTTTTGGCTACAGGTACGTTCATAAATTATGACTGCTCATAGATTATGTAAGAATGATACAAAGGGGTTAAACGAAAAATAAAACTGGATGGGAAATGAAACTCGATGAACAAATAAATAAATAGATAACAGCTTTAAGAACAGAAAATAAAACACGAACACAAAACCGAATAAAACAACTGAGACAATAGCAAAAGAGAAGATATAAAATACAACTGGAAGACATGAACCAAAAGATAACGTCAGAGAAAGTGAAAGAAATAAGAAGGAAAGAGAAGAGGAAAATAAATTGAAGGAAAAGAAGGAGGAAAATAAAGGGATGAAAGAAAGTGAAAAAAGAACTGAAAGAAAGAACGTTTGAAAGAAAGTGAAGGAGATAAATTGAAGAAGGAGAGAAAGTGAAAGAAATAAGAATGAAAGAGAAGAAGGCACTAAAATAAGGGAAAGAAAGTGAAAAAAATATGAAGGAAAGAACAAGGGAAAATAAAGGAGAGTAAGGAGGGACATGGGGAAGGAGAGTAAGTGCAATAAATAAATGAAGGAGAGGAAAGATGAAAGTTGGAAGAATTATGAGAGTTTAGTGAACATAGGTTAAGCAAGGGGAAATGATAATAACAATAAGAACAACAACTGACAAGCGTTAATAGTTCCGATCTTCAAAGTCGCTAAGAAGTTGGTATTGAGTAATAAAGACAAACAATAACTGGTTTATTACTTGAACAATGGCAAATGACAGTTATAGAAAATCTCTAAACAATACCTAAACAGTAAGTAAAGTCGTCTGGGTGGCCTAAAGTCGGTATCAGCCATTCAGCAAGGGAGCATATCCCCTTTTCACTAGCGCTAGACAAGGAGATTATTTTTGCGCCTGGGGTGGAGCGCCACACCTACCATTAGCTCCTTACTTTACCGTACACATCCTGTGCTACTCATATGTTGAGTTGGCTAGGGCCGGTATGGAACTAGGAACCTTGTTGGTTTCCTGTCGAACGCTCTACCGACTGAGCTAACCCGGCCCTTAGTAAAAATACGGCTTTCTCCAGAAAAATATTAAAGAAAAATTCTACCTATAAATCCTTGATAAAAGAGGAAGAAAATTGAACCACTGGATATAAATAAAACAGAATATTTCAGGAACAAACTATGTGAGCAGTAATAATAGGAAGCGCGGTGTAATGGTTAAAGTCATGGGAAATGGACTCGTCGACCCGAGTTCAAATCCTGGACGTGGTAATTATTTCACTTAGCGCTAATACCCTTGGAAAAGTTATGAATCCTACTCTCCCTCCAGCTATGTGTAAATAGTAGGGCAGACTGGGCTCTTTAACCTTGGTTAGGCAACCGTCTAGGAGAAGGGAAACTCTGAATTCAAACCTGCTGAACTCCGCTTAAGAAATTGACCTTGTGTCGTATGCTGCTCGTGTGGAGGGGTTGGTAAATATATATATGTGAGCAGTAATAACACAACATAAAGAGTGAATGATTAAGCGATATGTGAAAGAAATTACAAGGGATTGACGGAACCACAGAAGCTAGAAGACAAATTGAAAGCACCAGATTATGATGGGATACATTTTTCCAGTTTTGATTTTTTGTGATTGAAATACTTCCTTCTCTTATGTTATGATTTTCTTTTCATTTCCCTTCCAGTTTGATTTTTCGTTGAACCCCTTTGTATTATTGTAACATAATTTATGAGCAGTCATAATTTGTGAACGTGCCTGTTACAATCGTATGGGCCATCCTTTAGGCCTTCAATCAAGAGCGCTTGTCCAGCAACACTCCTTGGTAAAGAACCCTCGGTTCCTTCCTCAATGGTTGCAAGTGAACTGTAGGCAAGTATCAGTGTTTAAGTAGTGAATCAGCCACGCATTATGGTTGTTGATTGGTGAGGGAATAAACCACGTGATCTCGGCTAGTCTATAAGTTCAGGTGGGGAATTGTAGCACACCTTATTTCCAACATTATTTAGGAAGCGCGTGGTGTAATGGTTAAAGTCATGGGAAATGGAATCGTCGCCCCGAGTTCAAATCCTGGATATGGTAATTACATTTCATTTAGCGCTAATACCCTGGGGAAAGGTATGAATCCTACTCTCCATCCAGCTATGGATAAATAGTAGGGCAGAATGGGCTCTTTAACCTTGTTTAGGCAACCCGTCTAGGAGAAGGGAAACTCTGAATTCAAACCTGTTGAACTCCGCTTGAGAAATTGACCTTGTGTCACATCCTGCTCGCGCGGAGGGGTTGGTATATATATATTATATATATATATATATATATATATATATATACAAAATTATTCCAACAATTTCTACAATGTTTCTTTCATCTTGTGCTAAAATTGTTTTGGTTGTGGAGATGGTTTCCGTTATAGTATAGTTTCCAATCTTTTATATTTCAGCTCCTTCTGGTTGCTTTTGTTAAGCATTTTTCCCAGCTTATTTGTCAACATATTTCTTGTATTTCAATATCAGAAAATAATTCTTCGTTTATAATTATCCTTGCTTGGTCAGAAAGTCTTTGGTTTCTTCAAATAAACTCATCAGATCCCAATCTTCTTCAGATCTTGACAATTAAATCTTTCATTTGAGCTCCACGTTTATTTCTATCAATATCAGACATAGTTCATGGGTAATATATATTGGGACGCAGAAGACTGCTGGTGAAGCAAGGACCAACTCATAAGTGACGTCCTCCTGTAGAAGCTAGCACATGGGCACGCCAGTGTGGGCCACCCAGCAAAAACGTACATTGAGTTGCTCTGCGAGGATACTGGATGCTTCACAGATGGCCTCCCCAGAACAATGAGTGATAGGGACGGTTGGAGAAAGATTGTCATGGATATCCGTGCTAATAGCGCGACATGATGATGATGATGATGATGATGATGATGATATTGTGACTATACCAGAACCAGGATCTCTTTATTATCTATATA
Source organism: Doryteuthis pealeii (assembly GCA_023376005.1). NCBI lineage: Eukaryota > Metazoa > Mollusca > Cephalopoda > Myopsida > Loliginidae > Doryteuthis > Doryteuthis pealeii. The sequence continues at coordinate 144,772,414 of CM042141.1, forward strand.
TTAATACTCGTATTCCTTAATTATACGGCCGTTATCATCTTGCAATATCCTCTGGTTAAAAATGAGACCGTCCAAATCGTCCAAGATGAAATGCAAAAATGTAAATCCGCATTATCTGGTGTTGCTTATCCGCAAATTCTTATTTCTTATGAGTTTTGTCACCCCAGCTAAATAATGGGCCGTTCCGTTTTTTTTATTAGAAAGAAAGAAAAGAAAGAAAAGAAAGAAAAAGAATAAAAAATATAAAAGAAAGAAAGAGAATGAGAGAAGGGTGAAGGCGCGGAAGCGATATTGCTGTTCTGATTTAATCAAATATAATGAAAAGATAAAAAGAAGTAAAGAAATTAAAAAAATGAGTGCGAGAGAGTTAAATCAAGATTATTATACTTTAAACATATTGAATTTTTTGTTTGCAATATCTCTTAAGTAAACATATCGAATGTTGCAATAATTAAATGATCATATCCACAATTCCTACCAGTCTCTATTTTTATCATTATTATTATTATTATTATTATTATTATTATCATCTTATTATTATTATTAAACAAAAAATGTTATGTAATCGTATTCGATTTCTGCAACCTCTTTGTGTGGTGTTGATTTTAAAATAACTGTAAATTGCATCTTTGTTGTCTACTCGACTCCATTTCTTTTTCTGGCTTCTTGCATTCATTAGACTGGCAATTAGCTTTATTGTAGCTGTGGTCCGTATCTGTGTACCTGAAATTAGAACATCCAACATTCGCAGGATGACAACCCCATATTGTCTGTCGAGAAATAGAAACAACTAAAACGACTAAATAGAAACAAGAAGGTAAATTATTTCTCTGAATTGTTAATTATGATTATTGCTAAGTAGTATAAATATAAAGCTACAGAGATAGATAGATAAATTTAAAGTGACTGAGATAGATAGATGGATAGATAAATATAAAGTGACTGAGATAGATAGATAGATAGATAGATAGATAGATAAATGATATAAAGTGATTGAGATAGATAGATAGATAGATAGATAAATATAAAGTGACTGAGATAGATAGATAGATAAATATAAAGTGACTGAGATAGATAGATAGATAAATATAAAGTGACTGAGATAGATAGATATAGATAGATAGATAAATAGATAAGTGACTGAGATTGATAATTAGTATTATTTGTATTATTTGGACTATTGTCCTCATCATCATTGTTATCTGTATAACGTTTCGGCCGATGTGCCCTCCGGCCTTCTTCGGGTATTTCTTGTCGGACTCGGGAACCTTCTCGGACTCGGGAACCTTCTTGTCGTAATCGAGAACCTTCTTGTCGTAATCGGGAGCCATCACGGAACTTTGAACGTAACCCTTTATTCGGTCCACGGGGGTACCCTGTTCTCATTCCGCTAACCATAGCTAGAATACAGGTGTTAAGCTTGTGTTAGTTATTATTCTATGTTACTGCTGCCCCTGGCCAAGAAGGTTCCCGAGTCCGACAAGAAATACCTGAAGAAGGCCAGAGGGCACATCGGCCGAAACGTTGTACAGATAACAATGAAGATGAGGACAATAGTCCGAATGATACAAATAATACTAACAAGGTAAATATCCTCTAAGTGCGTTAATAGTTTTTAAAATTCCAGGGTAGTAGAATTGTGTTTTACAGTCCAAACATTAAAATCGAAGGCCAAGATTTATCAATTTATATCGAATTAGAAATAGAAACATTCATGGTTGATAATTCTATTACTTGTAATAGAATTATCAACCATGTTTCTATTTTCACTCGATCCTTTAAAATATTCACTGATCTGAAATCGATCTCTAAACATTCATTGACTTCTTAAAAAACTTGTATCGACCTCAGCGAAATGATATCGAATTTACTTCCATTTTCTTTTCTAGCACCAAAATGCATTACAATGGTTGCAAATTTACTAAAAATTAACAGGACCTGTGGTTAAGAGCTATTGATAAATAGTTCAATATGCAAAAAGTTTAATAATCTTGATTTAACTCTCTCGTACATTTTTCCTTTCCTTATTTTCATCTCTTCATTATGATCAATTGAAAAGATTAGCGTTATCAACTCCACACGCTCAACCCTATTTCTATCTTTCACCAACTCTCTTTCGTTCTTTCTGTCTTTCTTTCTTTCTTATATTTTCTGTGTAGCATGTCCTTTTCTTTCCTTTCTTTCTTTATAATAAAAACGGACTGGTCCATTATGTAGCTGTGGTGACGACACTCATAACAAATAAAGATTCGGTGAATAAGCAACATAAGATAAACAGGATTTAGATTTTTGCATTTAATCTTAAACGATGGTATCATCACAAACGGATGCTATTTAGTGCCATGCCCAGGATCATTAGCAACATTCTGCACGCCGAGCAAGTTAACCAGTGCGATGCCTTGCGAGATGGCAAAATTACATATTAGAATTTGGCCCGTTAACAACCGAAATTAAGGTGTGTTCAGATTTAAATTTTCATTCCAAAAGTGTGTGTACAAAACAGCAATAAGTCAATGAATATAACGCTATTATTACTCGCAAGGGGCCGGGTTAGCTCAGTCGGTAGAGCGTTCGGCTAGAAACCACAAGGTTCCTAGTTCGATACCGGTCCTCGCCAACTCAGCGTATGAGTAGCACAGGGAAACTGTGCGGTAAAGTAAGGAGCTGATGGTAGGTGTGGCGCTCCACCTCAGATGCTAAAACAATCTCCTTGGTCTAGCGCTATTGAAAAGGAGATAGACTCCCTCGCTGACTGGCTGATACCGACTTTAGGCCGCCCCAACGACTTTACTTTTTTTATTACTCGCAAAGAAATGCACACTCCCGGCACAAGTATTTAAGTTCTAATACAATTAACTATTTTATTTGAAAACTTATGAAATTAAATAAGAATGCAAAAATATTACAATTATTTTTTACTTTATTCCAATTGATTTCAATATAAAATCATCCATAACATTGCTTTTAATACGTTTCAGAATAAAACAATATTGGAAATCAATAACACTAAGGAATTATTTATTAAACACTGTTAGATTAAAACCGGTCTGCAAATTCATACCATATACTATGTAAGCATTTATTTTTTAATCATATATAACATACATCATAGGACATTTATAGTATGGACTGTTTGAGGTAAGTCTATCTCAGCCAGACCTTAAAAGAGACATTGTTAATAAATAAGATGCTGTATAAGCTTAAATATTGATTATTTGATAACCATTGGGAATATAAGGGAATTGTGACGTAGGTTATGACGTAGTTTCGGTTACTAACAAACATACACACAATCTCCATTATAATAAGATTTCAAATTTATCTTCAGTTTCTTACAATCCTTCATCGGATCTTAACCAAGACCTAGAGTGAAGGAAGGTGGAGATTATATGGATTTTATATTTTTATATTTTTCTACCACGTTTAGGGTTTTATTTTTCCAATCACGTTGATAGTGCTCTCTAAAGAGATGAACAGTTCCGCAAAGTGCATTTTTTTTTGTATTTCATATGGCCTGGACCTGCCAGGTATCTTGTTAATGTGTTTATCTCTCCCTTTCTTGAGCATACCCAGGGGTCTCACCATTGCTGACGCGGTGGTAGTTTTAAGGTGCCACATTTTTCAGTTTCTATAACTACGAGGTATGTCATAAAAGTTGGTGTCAGAAAAAAAAATTTTCAAATCCAAACTACAAACTACAAGTATAATTATAATTATAATCCCCGTGGAGTCTAATGCACTTTCCCATCCTTCTCTGCCACGCTTCCGGGGTTTTTCCGTAGTTCTCTCGTCACGGCTTTTATGATGTTGTGCACATCCTCAAAACAGGTTCTCTTGATGACCCCATTGAGCTTGGGGAAGAGGAAAAAATTTCATGGAGCCAGGTCAGGTGAGTAGGGACGTTGCTTCAGCACAGTGATGTTCTTCTGGGCCAGGAATTCTCGGATACTCATGGCAGTCTGGACAGGTGCGTTGTCATGGGGAAGAACCCACGAGTTGTCCTGCCACATCTCTCGCCTCTTCTAGGGCACTGAACAAAGCAAACGTCGCAGTATCCCTTTGTAGACATGCTGGTTGATCGTCTGGCCCTGTGGCAAGGACTCGCAGTGGACGATGTCCCTAACATTGAAGTTTTCTGACATACTGGAACTTTCTGACATACCTCGTAAGTCTTTTTATTTACTTATTTCATTATACTCCTTGATTGATATGTTATAATCTGTTGGCACTGACATACCAATCAAATTGATATATTTTTCTATTATAGTCCTTAACCGCTGTATCTGGTCTTTTGTCCTTCAATTTTTTATTAGTTTCGATTGCAAAGTCCCAGAGAAAAGTGGCCTCTTTTGCAATAATTTATTGTTTCTGGTTAGTGTTTATACCATTTTTAGATTTCAATATTCCATATAAGTATTTGCTTATTCTCCAATGAATAAAATGTCTTTCATTCTATTCTATCGGTTTTAGAATTGGATAATCAAGCATTTAGTTGTCAATTCATTCAGTATTTGTTCACACAGTCTACATATTTGGTTGGGTCTGTTTTTTTTCATGTTTGTCTGATTGTTTATCGTTGGTGCTGTGCTGATATTATTGACCCCTCTCTCTCTCTCTCTCTCTCTCTCTCTCTCTCTCTCTCTCTCTCTCTCTCTCTCTCTCTCTCTCTCCACTTTCAATTGAACATTTTTCAGACATTTATTATTATTATTATTATTATTATTATTATTATTATTATTCAATCCTGTAGAGTGTGGTATTAAATAATACCTAATGATATTCGTTTTAATAGTATAATATCCAACCAAAAATTATGAGATCTTATTATATTTGGTTAAGAATAAAATTAAGATGTATATTTTTTAACTGTTATGGAACTTGTTATATATGAGTGATAACGCACAAAAGAGTTCAATGCTCATAAACTGAGAATAAAAATGGTGAGCCTCTTAAGAAACCTGAAAAAAAGACTTGAAATTGAACTAAAAACAGAATCCACGTTGTGAATAAACTATCTTGACAAGATGGTTTTCTTCTGTTCCCTCAATGTTCACTTAGTATCGGGGATTTTATTAAATGAGGCAGACATTCGCTTTGATATTATTTAAAACCAAAGAGATGAAGAAAAAATAACGTGAAAATACTATTGTAGAAGAAGAAAATACTCAGAAGGAAAAAAAAAATTAATCTCTTTTTCTTTCTTTTTTTCTTTTTTTTTTTTTTTTTCTTTTTTTCTTTTCTTTTTTTTTTTTTTTTTTTTTTTTTTTTTTGTTTCAAGAAAATAAAATTCTTTTTACTCGCATTGGAATAAAATCTGAATTGGAATTGAAAGTCTAAAATGCAAAGAAGTCAAAATGAAAAAAAGATTTCTTTTCTTTTAAGTTTTCTTTTTTCCTTTTTTCTTTTTTTAAATTTTATTTTCAGCTGCCGATTTCAAGTAGCGTCCTTAAGCGATCTAGCGTCAATTTTTAGAAAGAGAAAAAAAATGATTCACAAAGACTATCGCCTAAATTTTCAATAGATTACCTGGTGACTAAAATAGTTGCATATTTCTTATTAATGCGTGCAATCTTAAACAAGACGTGGAAACAACAACCCACCAGAAAACAGCTGTACGGCCACCTGCCCCATATCACACAAATCAATTTCGAGAAGCAAGGATGAACTCGTAAGTGACGTTCTTTTGTGGAAGCTATCACATGGGTATGCCAGTGTAGGTCGTCCAGCAAAGACGTACATAGACCAAATCCGGATACTGGATGCTGGGCAGAGGACCTCCCAGCGGCAATGAATGATAGGGACGGCTGGAGATAGATTGTCATGGATATCCGTGCTGCTAGCGCGACATGATGATAATGATGATCCTTATTGTGGCCTAATCAGATTGATTTTAATTCATCTGATTTTAATGGCATGTCAACCTCTCTATGGCTACTCGTCTATTGAAACTCGTCTTTCTTCTGGTTATCTAGTCGCAACTCACGATGACTTTTATAGATTGACTGATTGGTTTTAACGGTATTTCAAACCGTCTAAATAAGTCGTCTGGGTGGCCTAAAGTCGGTATAGGCCAGACAGCGAGGGAGTCTATCCCCTTTTCTAGGCTAGCCAAAGGAGATTGTTTTGGCGTCTGAGATGGAGCGCCACACCTACCATCAGCTCCTTACTTTACCGCACAGATCCTTGTGTTACCCATAAGCTGTGTTGGCGAGGGCCGGTATCGAACTGGGAAGCTTGTGGTTCCAAGGCTGACACTCTACATACTGGGTTATGTTATTCCTAGAGTTTAGTGAGCTGTGTCCATTTTATGGTCATATTTTACATTTTTTGTGTAGTTGCTTCTTAAAAGATTTTTTGTCCTATCAAATGCGATTAATTTTTTAACATATATATTTGACCCATTGATGGTACATTAACAGGTACTACCACTGATCACCAGCACTGAAGGCTCAGTACCAGATGCAGTTTAGTGTCATACCGAGAACACTACTTTTTGGCCGCGTCTTATACCCCTGAAACGTATACAGTTAGGGTATTTTAAGTGATTAATTTATTTTAAAGGCCAGAATTTTCACCACATCCGCTTATATCAAAAGATCACAGAAATTATCTCCAGCGTTCGACATCTTTAATCCAATCTTTCAAAATATCAAAGCCATAGTATGTATGTACCCAACCCCCTCAGGTTGAGCAGGATATGACACAAAGTCAATTTTAAAGCGAAGGTTAACAGGTTTGAATTGAGAGTTTTGAACATGTTTGAATTGAGAGACTGGCTGTGGTACCCCAGTTCAGAAGTACAGTCTGCACTGCTATTTACCCATAGTTGGAGGGAAAATATTTAGATAGGTACCTTTCCCAATGATATTAGCGCTGTGTGAAATACAAAGAGCCTCGTCTAAGAATTGAACTCGGTCCCCCGTTTCCATTTTCTACAACGATAACCATTACACCATAAGTGTCTCCCTATTTAATAGTAATATTGTAAACTATTTTGTAGAAAACTGTTGAAAATTCCTGAAATGAAGGAATGAAAATGAACCCATAAATTCCTGATCATAACATGTGATAGACTTAAACTAATTAAAAACAATATTTTTCAAAATGTGAAATACAAACTGACTCGTCTAGGAATTGAACTCGGTTCGCCATCTCCATTTCCTACAACAATAACCATTACACTACAAACCCCTCCAAAGCCATAGTAAGACAAGCTTTCGAGTTATTATTTCGGTAGATGATAAGGAAAATCAAGACTGCAATATTTTCATTGTCAGTAAGACAATGTACAACTTGTGTTGTTCATTCAAACTGCATGTTATATCTTAATGTGAACATCTGCGCTCGTACGAATTTATGCGTTCCAAATATATAAGAGCCGTTCTTTTAATTAATTATATATAATGAATTCTATTAATTCCATTTAATTAACTATTAATAATATTAACTGTTCTATGTAGTACCACAATATTCACTTTGTATGAACCTGCTAAATTTTGAAATATCCTTATTATTTATATCTGTATTCGATATAATGTCTTAATCTTGGCTGTTATAAGAATCACGAATAACCAATATGGCGATGCGTTTTCGCGCCAATCAATGCATAATAATCATAATATTCATATTAGAAATTAGAGTTTTACTGACGGAATGCGACTACATGTGTTGGGTGGCCCTCTGTTATCTTCTTCGGGCGGGGATCGGGTGTCCGCTTAGACACCCACGCTGCGTTGTTTCGACGACCTATTTCCTTTCTTTCGTTGAGGAACAAACACGGAGGAGACATATTTTTGTGGAAGAATTAAATAAACGCCTAGACATCTGGAGGTGTTGATGTCTTTTAAAGTGAAATAATCTTATGAGCACATATTTCTCGCACGCATGCATGCGCCTGGTCAACAAAGAGATACTGTGGCGTTTGCTCCATCAGTGCGCGAGAAGAGGCGAGAGATGTGGAAGAACAACTCGTGGGTGCTTCACGATGACAACACCCTGAGTATCTGAGAGTTCTGGCCAGAAGAACATACTGTGCTGGAGCAACCGATCTGGCTGCATGCGATTTTTCCTCTTCCCCTAGCTCAAGAGAATCATCAAGGGAAACCGTTTTGAGGATGTGCACGACATCAAAAAGACCGTGACAACAGAGTTACGGAGAATCCCGGAAGGATCCTTCCAGGAGTGCATGCAAGTGTGGCAGAGAAGGATGGGAAAGTGCATTAGACTACAGAGAATTACTTTGAAGGGGATAACTTGTAGTTTGTAGTTTGGATTAGAAATAAGTTTTTATTGTGACACCAGTCTCGAAACCTTTCTAACATACCTTGTATATATCATTATATATATTTATCAACTACTGCACACGAGCAGGGTGTGACACAAGGTCAATTTCTTAAGCGGAGTTTAGCACGTTTTAATTCAGACTTTTCCTTCTCCTGGTTACCTAGCCAAGGTTAAAAGCCCAGTCTGCTGTACTATATATCCATTGCTGGAGGGAGAATATTTGAATCCATTATTTTCCCAAGGGTATTAACAGCCTGGTCCAGAATTATGAATTCGTCAAAGTCCATTTCCCATGACTCTAACCATTACACCTTGTGCCTGTTATAAGATATTGTTAATAAATGTACCTATATATCATGGTATATAGGTATATTTATTGTCATGAACTTTTCTGATATACCTCGTATCATCCATATATATGGGGTGGCTTATCCTTTCCTGCAACTTTGTAAATTTGTAGCCACCCCTGGGAATTTTCTTAGTATATAATTCAGTGGCATCATTGCTATTAAGAATAATAATACTGAGAGTGAGTCTCCCTGGAAGATGCCTCTTGAGATTTCTCTCTCTTTTTTTTTTTTGTTGTTGTCTCTTTTCATCTTTTTAGAATTTTGCCTGCATTAATATTTAATGATTTAAATTCTCCATCTGAGGAATTCGTACAATTTATTTAATGGATATTGCCACTTTTCAAAGAAAATCCGGAATTTGTGATTTTTTATTCTTTATCACATTAGATATTCAAGAAAGTGATGGAACCGTTTTCCTGTCACGCATTGTAAAAGAAATAGGAAAAGAATATCTTAAACGAAGCCTTTATATTTCGGTTTCAGTTTCCCTGTCTGTTGTGGCCATTGCAACTGTTCAATATTTTCCTTAATAAATCATTTCCGCTATATAAGGTCATTCTGTTCTTGCAGTCGACTGGACGTTATTTGCAACGTACATCTCAATAAATTTATTTTAATATCAGTTTTTAAATTTTCTATAAAGATTCATTCTGTCATTCTCACAAAATGATCATTGTATATTTTTTTTATTTCAATCTTCTATGTGTATTGTCAGAATAAAAATAATCAATAATCTTTCTTCGTTCTTCTAGCTTGTGTTGCATAACACTCTCCTTTCGGGATGGAGGGATGACATCTCAACGTTTGTTATTTTATAGCATTTATTTCTGAATGGAGTGATGATGTGCTGATATGAAAATATTTTGTATACTTATTTCCAGACTGGTATTACATATTATTGCAAAAACTTTTTTAATTAAATTTATTTTTTTCTATTTAACCCATAGATGAAACCCTAACAGGTACTACCACTCCGAGTCAGAGTGGACCTGGGAATAATGGTGATAAATGGGTACTTTCCAGAGCTTCAGAATTGGAACATGCAGTTTAACGTCAGACCCAGGACACTCGACTGGTGTCCTGTGTACGACGTTAAACTGAATCAAGTAATTAGCGTCCAGTTTGGGAGCTTTGTTGAGAATGGCGTACTCTTCATCGCTTTTATTCCCAAGGTCCATTCTGGCGCGGAATTATGGTCCAATCTATGGGTTTAATAAATAAAAATGAGTTTTAAAAATCTACATACAACAAGAATGAATAGAACAAACGTATTCGACATAAAATAACCCAATAACGGTTAACAGGCCGTAAAATCAAACCAACCAAATCATTTTATTTCACATATTTTCTATAAATATCGATATGAATCTTTTTTATTTGAACGAAACCAGACAAAGGTTCCAGTATCATCGTCTAGCCAATGTGGATTCTTGATTCATTACTGAATATTACTTTCATTCAACTGTCCACTCTCCATGACTGTTTCTCATTAGCCCCTTTTAACCCTATTTTCTTAGATGTGTGTGGGAATAGCAGCTCTACCTTGTAAAAAACCCCAATGAGTACTACTGTAGACGTCATTCGGTTTCTAAGCGAGCATCTATTAAAACTCTAGAGTATACCTACTTTTAACAAAGTATTTTTTTTTTACTGCAGTCGGCAAAACCAAATCTTATTATAATGGAGATTGTGGGTTTGTCTGTCTGTAATTGAAACTATATTACTATACAAGTCACAATTCCTTTAGTTATTTACATCACATTCTCCATGATTTTATTTTTATTTAAACCTCAATTATTAATAAAATTGTTTTACATCATTAAGACTGTTGACCATATCTACATACTAATAAGATGCAATTGTATTTATATATACAACAAAATAGAGGTTTACAGTATGAATGGGAAGGCTAATTTGCATATTGATCTTTAAAAATTGATTTTAATAAATATATGCTTAGTATTATTGATTTCTAATTGTTTGGTTTTATCTTATTGAATATGAGCAAAAATCAAGAAGAAATAACTGTAATATTATTCTTTACTTCCTATTTTAACTAAACAGTTTAATTAGGAAAATTTACCAATGAAAGACGGGAGTAACAGAAAATGATGGAAGAGTTAGTTTCAAAGTTGTTCTATTTTTCAATCATACCCCCTCTGTTCAAAATCTTTTTATCTACATTCTTATTCAGTTTCATTAGCCTTTCTAATTTAATATGATATTTTATTATAAAATTTAACTGAAATACTTGCACCCGGAGGGTGCATATATTTACTAGTAATAAATAATATATGTTATATAAATGTTCCTGATTTGAACTTTCTGGCAAAATAAATTACTTATTCCGATGCAATGCTTGTATTACATGAGATTATGCTAAAGTTATTATTCTTATACAATCCGGAATAAAAAAAAAAAACTCTATAGATCCCCCCCGCCAGAAATTGATTCTAATTCCAGGGAGTGTTTATGTAAGAAATTCCAAGAGCTTCTTTGGAAATGGAAGAAAAGAGAAAACAAATTAAAAGATAAGAATTATTTATGACATCCATGAACGTAATATGTAAGCTCCAGGGAAATTAGAATAGTGTTGCATTCAAATTAGTATACACACCTTATTCGTGAAAAAAAAAGAAGATTGTGAACAGCAAGTTCTTAAATGGGAGAATGTGTGCATTCTTGACTGAAAAAATTCCCAACAATTCTGAGGTTGGTCTTTTATAGGCCCATAATCTCGTCAAGTCTCGTCACTCTCGTCAATTGACAAGACCAAGTCCAGTAGAGTAAGAGGTGATACACAGCAGTTAGTTCGCTCTGTCGGCGGGCTTAGATTATGTTGACTGCAGAGGGGTAGGACAACACCCAAAATGGGCTGTTCTGAGCATAAGTCTCGGAGTTCTCTTGACTGAACAAATTCCCAACATTTCTGAGGTTGGTCTTTTATAGGCCCATAATCTCGTCAACTCTCGTCACTTCTCGTCAATTGACAAGACCAAGTCCAGTAGAGTAAGAGGTGATACACAGCAGGTAGTTCGCTCTGTCGGCGAGGCTCAGATTATGTTGACTGCAGAGGGGTAGGACAACACCCAAAATGGGCTGTTCTGAGCATGGCGCTAAACAGCATCTGATAGCGAGGCTCGAGTTCTGGATCTCTGGGAGAGTGAAATACCCCCTTATTGCCATTACTCACAGATCCACTCTGATCCAGAGTGATAGTACTTGTTAGGGTGCCATCTCTGGGTCAAATGGATTTGTTTCAAGATTATTCGGATTCAATATTATCGTGGACAAAAAAAAAACTCTTAAGAGTATTTCTTCCTCCGTTTCCCTCTTTGTTTATTATATATATTTACCTACCCCTCCACACGAGCAGGATGCGACACAAGGTCAATTTCTTAAGCGGAGTTTAACAGGTTTGAATTCAGAGTTTTCCTTCTCCTAGACCGGTTGCCTAAACAAGGTTAAAGAGCCCAGTGTACCCTACTATTTATCCATAGCTGGAGGGAGAGTAGGATTCATACCTTTCCAAAGGATATTAGCACTAAGTGAAATGCAGTTACCACAGCTAGGATTTGAACTCGGGGCGAGTTTTGTTTATTATACCAGAGTACCTCGTGTGGTGTAATGGTTTAACATACTAGATTATCAAACCATTGTTAGTGAGTTGGATTCTCACTGTGTACCCCATACTTCTAGCTTAGTGCCGTATCTAAGCTACGCTTAGTAAATAACTATACCCGGCCTTCTCATAGGGGTCATGTAGACCCATGGGGATGAATAACATTTTTGATAAGATTTGAAATATTAGATCCAGTTTTCATTTAATATTCCGTTTATAATTGTAGAACAAAAATCGCTGGATCAGGTAGACGAATTGCCAGAGATCGTAACACCTAGAAGAATGCCTGACTGGATGTGATGGCCATTAGGGTCATCTTTTCATCTTCTTCTTCTCTTTCTCTTTTCTGTCCTCACTTCTTCCCCTCCTCCTCTTTCTTCTTTTTCTTCTTTTTTCTTTCTCTCTTCTTTCTTTCTTTTTTTTTCTTTCTTTCTTTCTTTATTTCGCTTTTTCTTTACTTGTACCTCATTGAGTTAAATTCAATAAAGTAGAGTCTATTGATATAGTTATATACAAGCTGTGTCAAAAAAAAGTATCGAGATGTTTTGTACTTTTTGACACACCTTGTATTCTGAAAAAACTTAACGTTCCATTCATTGTTCATTTATATCTTGGTAAATACAGCTTCAAACTCAGAATTTTTATGACAAACCTTGTATTCTGAAAAAGAATTAACGTTCTATTCATGTTTCACTTCTATCTTGGTAAATACAGCTTCAATCTCGATACTTTTATGACACGCCCATAGCAAGATTTTTAATGATGTAATGAACCAATGAACCAAATTTGTTTGAAGAGTAGCAGCAGGCTGGAAGAAAGGTCATTTCAGACCCCCGGAGACAGAGACAGACCAATGGAGGGGGGAAAGAGAAAGAGCTGGGTGTAAAACTGACATGAATTTCCAAACGCAAAACAAAAACTGACGCAGATTTCAACTTTTTAAACTTTTCTAAAATCTCTAAAAATCACCTCTGAGAAAATTACTTACGAGGGTCCTGTGATTGCTGTTGTTGTTGTTGATGGTGATGATGATGAAATTTCTCCCAGCCAAAATTGATCACCAATTGTCTTTTGTTTGCTTGTCTGTTTTTTCTTTCTTTTTTTTTTCTTTTTTTGAGGGTGGGGGTCTGCTTCTCCCGGAAAAAATGAACTGTTAGACAGCATCCTATAATCAGATGGAGGCGCATGATGTAATGGTTCAAGTCGTAAGAAATGGACTCGTCAATCAAGTTCTGGACGAGACTATTTGTATTTCACATAGCGCTAATGCCCTTGTAAAAGTTATGAATCCAACTATTCTCTTTCCAGCTATGGGCGAATAGTAAGGCAGACTGGGCTCTTTAACCTTTGTTAAGCAATCAGTCGATGAGAAGGAAAACTCTGAATTAAAATCTGTTAAACTCTGCTTAAAAAATTGACTTCGTGCCGCATCCTGCCCTTTCGGAGGTGTCGGTATATATATATATATATATATATATGTGTGTGTGTGTGTGTGTGTGTGAGAGAGAGAGAGAGAGAGAGTTAAAAATAAAAATGAATCAGCCAATATGTTGAAAGGAAAAATGAATAAAGGAAAGAAAATGTTGAATGGATAAAATAAATTTAATATGAGTTACTAACACTTGTTTCGGCCAGGAGTTTGTTCATGTATACATGTATTCTATTTATTATTATTTTAGATCTAATAATAATAATAATAATAATAATAATAATAATAATAATAATAATAATAATGATAGAAAATTATAAAATATTTAACCATGTAAAGCTTAACGGCCTTCATCAGAGTAAAATATTTGATATTTGAAGTTAAAATGGTCAAAATACAGAGAATTTTGAAGTGTTCGAAAAAAATTTTTTTTAAATAAATCATATATATATATATATATGTGTGTGTGTACTTAATTGAAGTCGACTTCAATTAAGCACATATTCTCCCAAATATTGTCGGCTGAAAATAGCCATATCACAAACATCGTCTGTTTGTTTACTTCTCATATATATATATATATATATATATATAATGAGTAGTGATCTACGTAAAACTTTATGGAAAAGTACATTGGCTTTCCTTGTTAGGCTGTATTATAGGGAATCTTCCAATCTTTATTGCTCCAAAGATTTGGCCATTTTCTCAAACAAAGCTAAGCTTTCCATTAATACACATAGCACTGAAGAATCCGGATCGTGCAATTGACAATCGTTAAGAATACACTAGAGACAGACTGAGAATGGTATAATGTATTCGAAACGTCAACAGATATCACTAACAATAAACAATGGTCACGTCTGGTTGTCTTTCGCTCTCTTTACAACACAGAATCGTGCAGGTAATAAAAAGAGAGAAACATACAATGGTAAAGGCTGATGAAATGTTTGTTAACGTTGCCTTTTGATTGCAGTTCTTTTCTCTTTTTCTTTACAATGGACAACCTTGCTTCATTATCAATACAAAGCCAACTCTGCAATATCAATAGGTGGGCGATTTTATCTGCTTTTTCTTCCTCTTGTTTGTTTGTTTTTTTCTATTTCCAACGGCAAGAAAGAGATTATTAATATATCCAGCCGGCTAAAAAGAGATCATCTCCTTCTATAAGGATCGTATATCATGAGAACAGTGGCATATCATGATCTAAGTTGGATGTTACTAAAAAATAGGTATTTACACAACACGTTCGCCGCGGGTAGGATGTGACACAAGGTCGCAAGTGCGGAGTATCCGTGGGTAATAGAAATTAGGTAATTACCCTACCTGTTCGCCGCGGGTAGGATGTGACACAAGGTCGCAAGTGTGGGGTATCCGTGGGTAATTCATTCATTCATTCATAGTCGGATCATCGACGACTAAACCGGTACCCCCACCAGGCTTGCCTGGTGAGGAGGGTGGCTAGACACCCAGCAGGACGAAAAACAAAACCTGTGAAAGGGCGGAGGAAGCTTCCCGCTCAACGGCCCGTGGGTAATAGAAATTAGGTAATTAACCTACCTGTTCGCCGCGGCTAGGATGTGACATAAGGTCGCAAGTGTGGGGTATCCGTGGGTAATAGAAATTAGGTAATTACCCTACCTGTTCGCCGTGGGTAAGATATGACACAAGGTCGCAAGTGTGGAGTATCCGTGGGTAATAGAAATTAGGTAATTCCCCTACCTGTTCGCCGCGGGTAGGATGTGACACAAGTTCGCAGGTGTGGGGTATCCGTGGGTAATAGAAATTTGGTAATTGCCCTACCTGTTCGCCGCGGGTAGGATGTGACACAAGGTCGCAAGTGTGGGGTATCTGTGGGTAATAGAATTAGGTAATTACCCTACCTATTCGCCCCGGGTAGGATGTGACACAAGGTCGCAAGTGTGGGGTATTTGTGGTAATAGAAATTAGGTAATTACCCTACCTGTTCGCGGCGGGTAGGATGTGACACAAGGTCGCAAGCATGAGCAACAAGCAATGACGAACATGCTATTCAGTAGAAATGAATCTGTGAGATTAGGTTGATAACCATTGCACTACTTTGGGGCGCTCTTGGATGCTGATAAAACTATGGGACCAGATAAAAGGCATCTTAAAATGTTAAAGTAATTATTCTCAAATGAAAACTTTATCGAGTAAATAAATTATTGGAGAAATTTATAGAATATGAAATGATTCCCTCTATTTAGAAAACAGTAATTGTAATAAAACTACATAAAAAAGGTTCGATACATTTGAAAATGTATGTTCCACCCTGTCGGCTCGGGCTGTAGAATACATAGACTACACCTCTGCCGAGAGGTAAGCGCCCACTATGGGGTCACCTGCTGGCTGTGGGTAGCGACCCGTGATGCTTAAAGACGGGATCCTGATAGCTGAGCAGTCCATGTCATGCAGCTTTCTACTTTGACCCTATCTTGGTCTAGACGGACTCCGATCAATCGCTAAGCCCCCCGACACCTTTTATCATATATGTGCTAGAAGGTGGTGGCTGAGGGTCTTAGTATCACGGGTATAACCTTAGACTGCATCTGGTGGTAAGGTTCCAATTCTGGAGCTCTGGGGAGTGTGGAGTACCCCTTCATTGCCATTACTCCCAGGTCCACTCTACCTGTTAGGGTTTCATCAATGGGTTAAGTAGATCAGAAAATTAGTTTTTAGAGATGTTTTGAAAAAGGAGTTTTTAAAAAATGTGAATACCCAACAAGAATGAAATAAAACAGCATTAAATAGCCCAAGGATAGACATGCCGTAAACTCCAACCAACCAACCAGCCAAGCTAACATATATGTCATGTAAGGTTTTTGAAAAAAAATTATTAGAAATCTCATATCAAATTTTACAGGAAAAAATATAAATTGTAATCAACATGGTTTCGTAAATTGATAATCCATATTATCTAATATTTAGGAAAGTATTTGATATAATTGAATATTTGACGGAAATGGATGATGCACATATTATATATCTGGATTTTAGCCAGGCATTTGATACGGTATCTTATTATTGTTTACTTTTGTAGCATAATTGGCGCGCTTTACTTGGGAACACCATATTTGTGGCCTTGAGCCAGACACACAGAAACCTTAATAGATGTAGTATGATTCTCAGAACTTACTGGGGGCTCCTTTGAAGAATCGGCCCGAAAAGAAATATAAACATTCGGTCGAGCAAGAAGATAATGGAATTCTCATTATCACCTGTGACTCGGTTCGATAGCCAGGAAGTCTAGGATTTTGCTGTAAAAATTTATTTTGATCGGTTTGTCAGAAGAAAGGATGGTTGACCCGTTGACCTCTTAAGTGACACGTGCAATTTGGTAGATCAGTTAGAACATTCTAAAAGGTTCCACGATGTTCTAGAAAATTCCACACCCATTTCTATATAATGAGGGAACCTTAGATTTTGGGGACAGTTGGGCTACGGAGTTTTGCTGGGGACAGTGGGGTTGGCAGAATTTGCCAAAGACAGTCGGGCTACGGAATTTGCCGAGAGTGGTCGGGGTTGGCAGTTTTGCCGGAGTAGTCATAGGCGAGCGACTGAGGAACTGAATTGAGACTGGTGTCGCTAATGTGTGAAGCCTGATAATTGGTACTGACCGTTGGAACGAAGTTAGGAACGTTACTAAAAACATATGTGTTAAGGAAACCGACTCTCTCTCTCTCTCTCTCTCTCTCTCTCTCTCTCTCTCTCTCTCTCTCTCTCTCTCTCTCTCTCTAGAATAAACATTATTTATAAACGATATCTCGATGAAAATCTGAGTTAGATTTACCTCAAAACAGTCCATGGTATTAATACATTTAAAATCCTGCAATGTGTCTTACATATCACTAAGGAATAAATGTTTATATAATATATAGGGTGATAATTTCCATACTGATTTTAACAATACCGGGTTTAATAAATAATCACTTAGTGTTATTGATCCCTAATATTATTGTTTTATTCCCCAATGTATTAAAATCAATCCTATGTATGATTCTGTATAGAAACCAATTAAAATATAATGAAAATAAGTGTATAAAATAATTTTCGTTAGTCTTTCTAATTTGATATAATTCCTTACATTAAAACATAAATACTTACACCCGGAGGGTGCATATTCTTGCTAGTCATAATAACAAACGGAATTTTTGAATATTCAGACTTGACACTTTGTTTTCTCTGGAAATCAGAACGGATTATCAGGATATCTTGGAAGTGCGCTGCTTTATACGGCAATAAAACAGCTGGACATTTTATGACCAAAATTCCATGGAGGGTCCAATTTTCATAAGCCACTGATCAGCGTCAACACCGGACAATATTATTGACATGTTGATTACTTTCATTGTCTTTTGATCCAAAATGGCGGACACCTTAGACATTGTTTCATTCAAAAGCAATTTAAACACTAAATTGCTTTCCCTTTATCTGTTTTGTGTTTGAGGACAACCACAAAACACGGCAACCAACATCCATTATTTGGACATTTTTACTTGTAGACTTCTCAGTCGGTAGAGCGTCTAACTAGGAATCACAAGGTTTTTAGGTTCAATACCGGACCTCGCTAACTCAGTGTATGAGTAGCACAGGGATCTGTAAGTTAAAGTGGGGAGCTGATAGTAGGTGTCGAGCTCCACCTCAGACGCTAAACCTTGGAAAACCTAGTGAAAAAAGGATGGACTCCCTCGCTGTCTTGCTGATTCCGCACCGACTTTAATATTATACTTTGGCCGCCCCACCGACTTTACTATTATACTTTGAATTATTTGGATTCTTCGAACTTTATTGCTATATATACGACATTTCGGCCGATGTGTCATCAGGTGAAGAATCCAAATAATACAAATTATCAAACTTCATCTCAAAAATTCAGACAAGTCTTGTACTTTAAATTCTTAGTTTTAAAAGATGTATATATCGGTTGGTTTGATGTGGTTTGGTTTGGTTTATTTGTTTAATGGCATATCAACCGTTATGGGTTATTTGATGCCAAAATTTAATTAATTTTTAAATAAGAGAGTTTTATAATTTGCTTGAAGCATTGTGTATATATTGGTTAGGAGGTTGATTTAGAAGGCTATCACAATGCAGGTGTAAAGAAAAAATAATAATAATACGGTAACAATGGTGTTGTGTGTTAACCTGTATTTTATTCTTGAATTTTCGAGATAAAATCTCTTTTTCAAAAGATCGCTGGAACTAAAGTAGTCTAGTTATGGCATTTCTATTTAAATTATTTTTTTTTTTGAAGGAGAAAGAAAACTCTAAATTTGAAAAATCTGAGGTCAGTCGTTGATTGGGTTTGTGGCATTCCTTGTGCACCAATTCTTTCCTATCGACTGTGCCAAAAAGTGCGGATGGTCCAACACAAGCCGTTTTTTTTTTCAACAACAAAAAAAATTCATTTAAATAGAAATGCCATAACTAGACTACTTCAGTTCCAGTGATCTTTTGAAAAAGAGATTTTATTTCGAAAATTCAAGAATAAAATACAGGTTAACACACAACACCATTGTTACCGTATTACTATTTAATTTCTTTACACCTGCATTGTGATAGCCTTCAAAATCAACCTCCAAACTAATTTTTAAATGTTTGAGTCCAACCATAAATATCTGATATTGCAATATTTTCTTAAATCTATATAATAATCATCTGTTTGCACAGTTATATGGAATCAATTTTCTTATCTAGCGAATAATCTATACACAGTTAAATATTTTCAATTATTTTATATTTGTCTGCACGCAGATCGACGGTTTTAAAAAGAAAAATAATCATCCTGATCATTTCATTTTTGTTTCAATTATTCTTAATTGAATGGACTCTCTCATCGATTTCGACGTATGAGGGTTCATCCAATGAACAACCTACACAGTGGTTTTGTTTATAGTGGTGAGGTTTGTGTTGGACCATGCGCACTTTTTGACACAGTCGATAGGAATGCACAAGGAATGCCACAAACCCAATCAACGACTGACCTCAGATTTTTCAAATTTAGAGTTTTCTTTCTCCTATACTGGTTACATATCCAAGGTTAAAGAGCCTAGTCTTCCCTATTATTTTACCCATAGCTGGAGAGAGAATATATGGATTCATACCTTTCCCAAGAGTATTAGCGCTATGTGAAATGTAAACAGCCTTGTTGAGGATTTGAACTCGGGTCGGCGAGTCTATTTCCTACGACTCTAATCATTATGCCACGCGCCTCCATTCTTAATAACCTTATTTCTATCAACATACTGAATGGTCAGCAAATGAATTCACCTATATCAACTATTTTTTACTTTGAAAAAATAAAGTGAGTTTTATCCACACTGGGTGCCTCACACTCGCGGCCTTCTGCTAAGTCTAAGTTGCACTCAATTTTTACGGAGCACTGTGTTGTGTTACATTAGCTAAAATATAGTCAAGCATATCAATTACTGTTTTTTTTTAAATTATTGGACAGTAAATTTTAATCCGACCACAGAGACTTATGCACGCTTTACTTATTTTAGTAAGTGTAGTTTTATAAATATTTAACGTGTTTTGCCACATCTATCGTATTTTTAGTAGGTTAAGAAAGGAATGTTCTACTTTCTGTTAGGTTCAGCCATGCCAATGAATTATAAAAATGGGTATGTCCCTTGTGGACCAGTTTATGATAAATACTCTGAAAGCTTATTGGCTCCCGCATTAGCCAACCAGATGTACAGAAGCCAAGTCTATGTTGGCAGAACTCTATTTAAAGACAGTTTACCTGCTAGCGTTGAACATGATAGGTGACGCACTAGAATCTGATTGGCTCTAGCGGGGTCTAACTCACGAGGGGTGTATTATGTTGAAAGACCCGAAACCCTCCAATGAACCAGTTATAATAACTGACGACGCCACCCAGTGTTGTTTAATATGACAGGCGTATTTCAAACATTACCAAATACGAAAATTTTTCGAAATTAGCCTATACTTACCTGACCTTCGGATCCTATGTCCAGTGGCTTCGACAATTGGATCGGTAATATATTTAATATCAGCGTGATCCCTATGGGCCGTCCACTCAGGCAGCACCTGCTTCCTCATCTAAAAGGAACAGGGCTGGGTTTATTGCTCAGTACCCAAGGCGCCCCAAAAGAGGAATGCCGAGGGGATTCACGGAATTTTTAAACACTAGCCATACATGAGCTTCGGTTTGTGCGTGGTTCCACACAATATATGACCCTTGCGTTCAACTGACATGGTGAGATGTCACTAAATACCTCCAACCAATTTGAGATTTCAACCATTGTGTCCTTGTCTTCTGTAAATCTATATGAACAAATGTATATTGTTATATATTAAACTGAGAATGCCAAGGGTTACATAATTTTATTTGGTTGGCAGCCTTCCGTCTACGAGAGACGATGCAGTAGTGTCAAAGTTTTTGTTTTTTCCCCTCTTTTTGAACTACATAGCCTAGGCGGGTTCATATGGGGGATAAGCTGTTGCCCATGCAGCAAGGGTTAGGGTTTAGGGTAAGGGTTTAGGGTTAGTTTAATGGGAAATAAATAATTTATCAGTCAAGAGCGGCTCCCCCTGCCTATGCCAGACTTATAGGAAATAACCACATATTTATCAACTGATAATCTTTTAAAAGATTTTGTCATATTAAATATGACTTAAATAATGTCATTATTTAATTAAAATTCCAACATTCATTTCACAAGGAGGAAAAACTTTTTACACCTTCATTTCTAGTGAAACATTCAAATTAGTCTAATAGAACAATTACTACTTAGGAGAGAGTTCGTTCCTTACTAAGTGTCACATGTCTGCACCATACATGTCAACCCATGTCTTCTTCAACTTTAGTAATGTTTTCATTTTTTAGATCATTATTCTACTGTTTTTTCGTAAAAATATTCACATTCCTTATTGATTTTATTATTATGTTTCGGCATATGTATTTTTTGGCCTTTTGACTCAATATGTATGTGCTTGTTCACATCTATCTATCTATCTATCTGTATTCCTGTCTTTCTATCTATATGTGTGGATATATATAAACACACACACACACACACACACACACATATATATATATATATATATATATATATAGGGCTAAAAAAAACAAAGAATAAAACAAACGATGTAAATTGATAAATAGATAGATAGATAGATGAGTTGAGTTTTATAACATTGATAGTAATGTAAGATATATTGTCATATTAACAAGCTATTATTCAATCAAAATTTTGAATGCACTTTTTTGTGGGGCTCTATTTTCTTTCTAACTATTTATCTATTTATTTATTTATTACAGAAGGTGAATTTGATGTTGTCAAAGGAAAACAGGTGCTTGGCAAGATGGGACCCGGGCGAGCTTTTGGTGAACTTGCCATTCTATATAATTGCACAAGAACGGCTTCAGTTCGAGGTAAGGAAAACAATTTTTATTTTACCTTTTTTAGATATTAGACTGAGAATTCCAAAGGTTACCTTATATACTTTATTTATCAACTGATAATCCTTTATCTGGCTTTAACATATCAGATATAGCATATCGGTAATTCCATGTCAAATCATCTAGGATATGTCAGTTATTAATGATTTCTGATTTGCAAAATTTTAATCGATGTTGTAGCTTCGGTTCTGAGCAAAGACCAAAGTTTCTTTTTGGCACAAATAATGTTCAATATATGTGAAATAATAATAGAATAAATCTTTGTCATACATCGAGATATTGATCTTGCAATGAAAAAATCAAAAAATCATCCACAACTTAAAATTGGTTGACTTTAAGAATTTTTGATAGCATTACTGGATTCCTTGAGCAAAAATGTTTTCATAAACCAATTTTTAGGAGTAAGGACGCTCTAAAACTCATTTTACAGACAAAAAATATATTATAAAAAGTCACAATTTTCGCCAACTCCACCAATTCTTGGAAGTGGAAGCTGAAATTTTGGGTATTGTCTAATGTTAGCATAGTCATCACTTGGAGAAAAAAATCAGAAAAATTGAAGCGGGTAGGTGACAATTTTAGTTTTTTCTGGATAATTTGACATGGAATTACCCATATACGTGTTTGTTTGTACTTATGGGGATCAGGTATTAGATTACTAGAATCTATGAAAATCAGTGATTATTTTCTTGGTTGAATGCGGCCCAACGTGTGGATACTGGTTGATGGAATTAAATCTAAAGGAAAACTTGAAACTGGGATCGGCAATAATTTTCGTTTGCGAACTTCATTGGAAAATCTCGCTGGTCAGAATTCATGTATATTGATTTGCATTTAGTGGTGCAGTTACTTACCCGACACCCGGTCCTCAGGTCGAGGGTCCAGTGTGCTTCGGTCTCTGGCCCGGTTAAGTAATTGAAGGCGTAAATCCCAGGGGGCTATCCCTCCAGAAAACACTTGTCCCCTTGATTAAACAGACAGCACTGGGTTATTGCCCAGTGCCTGAGGAGCCCCCCCCCACACACACACACTTGAGGGAGAATGCCGACGGAATCAACGCATTTTTTGCACCCACCATCCCATGAGCCTCGGCTCGTGGTAGTCCCACATTAAAAAGACCTTGTGTCATACCTGCATACGTGGGATGCAAGTTAATAATCTTTAGTGGTACAGTTTTCCAAAGTGCTACTATCGTAACAAGACACGCAAAAATATCAATTACTGGAAGTAATATTCAACATCTACTGCCATATCATCAACTTACGCAGGTGATGTTAGGAACCAGCTTAATAAAAGGCATTACTTTCGGAGCGACTCTCATACTTATAACACTTCTTCCGGGTAATAAAAATTATCTTTAATTCACATTTGAATATTTAGAACCAGTAATGTCCATCAACGTTTAGAGAATACTTTAGAATTATCGCACTAATTATGGTTTTCAACAGATTTGGATTTAATAGGTAAAATAAAAATAGAAATAGCATTATATCTTCAGCGGTTTTATATAATTAGAAGCATTAGAAAGATTTTTGTAACCAGAAGGTTTTTAAATAATCATAAAATTTGCATATTTGTAATTGTGAAAAATCGAGAGACTGGGGATATTAAGAATAAAGACGTTGCATTTTAAGTAGATGTGCAAAACAACAACAAAAAAAGAAGAATTTTCATATATTCTTGATGATGGTATCGACAAGCCAGGTTCAAATCCTGGACGGAATTGTTTACGCTTCATTTTCACTCTAATGCCATTGGTTGGTTATGGTATGTCAACCCGTATGAAGTTATTTTATGTCTAGGCGTTGTACGTTGTAAGTATAATATCCAAGATAAGAAACAATCGTGTGAATAATCTATATATTTTATCATTTTCTAAATTTAGATACCATCCTTTTCTGTTTCTTTTTTTTTCTTTTTATCGTTAATGAAAATAATAGAAAAAATAACAATTTTCCTTTAACCCTTTGCCTACCAAATTTTCCCCACGGCCGTACCAAATTTTTATAGGATTTTGCGAGTTTGTTTTATATTATATATGTAATATCGGCTGAACTTGCACAAAGGTGTCAAAATTAGAGTGACCCAGAAAAAACAAATTATTTATTTATTTTCCCATTAAACTAACCTTAAAACCCCTACCCCCTAACCCTAGCCTAACCCTAACCCCTAACTCTAACCCTAGACCACCCAATTAAAATTAACAGTTTTATTATAAAATTTGTGGGTTCTGTTTCTTCTGGGTCACCGGTATACAGGTCACCCAGAAAAAACAGAACCCAAATTATTTATTCATTTTTCCATTAAACTAACCCTAAACCCCAACCTCAACCTAATCCTAATCCTAATCCTAACCCTAACCCTAACCTAACCCTAATCCTAGATCCCCGTAGTTAAAATTAACAGTTTTATTGCAAAATTTGTGGGTTCTGTTTTTCTGGGTCAATCTAATTTTGACACCTTTGTGCAAGTTCAGCCGTAATATCATAGTGACATAAAGAATGAAACAATTGAATCATTTAGTTTTCTTAAAATCTGTGTTTACATATTATAGCATTTGTTAGTGTGTGTGTGTGTGTGTGTGTGTCTGTGTCTGTGTGTGTCTGTGTTTGTGTCTGTCTGTGTGTGTGTGTGTGTGTCATATAGTTTACAAAAATCATAGTTAAAGCCAAGATTCTTATGAACAAAAAAAGTGAAATCAATTCTTTTCTTTCAGGCTACATTTTTTCTACTTTTATTTCCCTGTTTGTATTAATGTTTTTGCATAGCCCTGCATTAAGAACTGTTCTAAACAAATAATTGTAGTATTAATAAACAAATGGTATTTTTTTTCCGGTATGATGGGATATTTCAAAGTTCACTATTTATTCACCTCATAACTCTTTCATTCAAATATATTATTATTGTAATCTGAGACCTTCTGCTCAATTATAATGAACTAATCATCTGTTTTTGTACAGTGGTGAGAGAGCCGCCGTGACCGGTTTAAAGTAGGCAAATAGTTAATATTTAAAGACGTTTTCAAATGCTTTACCTTTTGGTTTATTAAAGTCTTGTTTTTCTTTGTTCCTTCCAGCTGTTTCTGATGTCCGGATCTGGGTACTTGACCGAAGAGTGTTTCAAGCTATAATGATGAAGACAGGAATACAAAGAAGAGAAGAAAACATACAGTTTTTAAAAAGGTCATTTATATTTCATTAAGCACAAATATCACATATATATATATATATATATATATATATATATATATATATATTTGAATTTAGATTCTTTTTCTTCTTCATGTCTGATGCTGCTGCAATAAGGCAATTGAAATATATTATTACAATGAAGCAAATTTAAAGTTTTTCCTTCATCTATTATATATATATATATATATATATATATATATATATATATATATATATATATATATATATATATATAAGTGAAGTAGTGTAGATATGAAAGCAACTGCGCCTGGTTACTGAAAGTTCCTCGCCTATGCGATCTTCAGACCAAGCACATGTCCACACAACCTTAACTTAGATATAAATGCTCTATCAATGATACTGAGCTCTCTTATGAATATACCACCCATATTATATATATATATATATATATATATATATATATATATATATATATATATATATAATATTACATAATTATATTTATCACTCATATATGTAAAAAAAAACTAATCTGTCGCCTAGAAAGAAAAAGAACGAAAGAAAGAAAGAAATACTGCTCAATGTTTTTTAATTTATATTATACTAGCAACGGCTACCCGGTGTCGCCTGGGTAGGGGGAGATTTTTAAAGTTAGTCCCGCAGATCCATTATTACTTAATCGTAAGTTAAATCCTCGTGGGATGTCCCATTTAAATCCCTATATAAAAAATAGACGTTGCATTGATCCAGCTACTCTGAAAAGAAATGTTAATGTCTACTATCTAAAATATTAAAGGAAAAAAATCCATGCTCTTATCATTTAAATTTTATTTTTTAATTATCTTCTCGAGTATAAATCAAATCTCTATTATTTTTGTTAAAAAAAAAGCCCTGGTGATATTTAATGTATATATATATGTTTACTTTGTCGTTAATTGTTTTATTTTCGAAGTTTCCTCTGGACATACATATACACACAACTGCCCTTTATATATGTATAGATTCAGACACAAGGTTAAATAAGGGTATTAAAAAACGAAATTAATTATCAGTATTGCATTTTTCGCTTGAATCGTGCATTTAATTTATCTTTTCTTGATGAAAGTTTAACATAACGGGGATGGGCACGGAAAATGGAATCAGCGAACCGAGTTCAATTTACTCTGCACCAATTTCCTTGGAAAAGCATGGACTCTATTCTCCTTTGCTTTATCCAAGGAATCTTTTAGAAATTTCTCATTACCATGCTAAGATGGCTGACAAAGGAACCAGTGGATCAGAAATCTCTTGATTAAAGCATTCACCCATAATGAATGTGCTTATTTGGACGATCCATTCAATTCTAAAGGGAAAGTTAATTTCTTTATATTGATACAATATTAGTACACATTTTTTATTAAAAAAAAGTTTTATCCTTTATTATTTCTAATGGAGCATTATATAATCAAAATGACTATTATTAAGCATTAAAGTATCTTGGAAATATCGAGGTATAAACTGGACACAAAATCGCCAGTTCTATTTATGAACTTTCCCATCAACACCTGGCACTTCTGGTAAGAATTGGCCAAAGAGAGATGAGCACAGAAAGCATTTAAGATCGTTTTCAACTGTCCTCAACTCAATTGCTAACTGAACTTTCTACCAGAAAGACGTATTTGTGTTCACACACACACACACACACACACTCACAAATATATATATATATATATATATATATATATATATATATATATATGGTTTTAACTATCTAAAGTTAATTAATAATCTGTGTTTTCTTTTTTTACAGTGTCTCTTTATTAAAAGATTTGCCCAACGACAAATTAGCGAAAATTGCCGACGTGTTGGAAGTGGTAAGTTTGTTTGTTTTTTTGTTGTTTTTTTTTTTTTTTCTTTTTTGAAAATGCGTTGTTTGATTAGAAAGAAAAAAACGTAGGAACTAAAAATTCCATACGATATATAAATAGTTTATTTATAAGTTAAAATATATACTTAGTTTGCGTAACTTTCACTCCTCTTTCGCTTAAGAATTTTTTTGTCATAGTAAACTGTAAGGCTACGGATTGATTTATTCTCGTATATACTTAAATAACAGCCAGATTCAGAAAATTTCAGCCTTATAACCCCCACCCCTTATAGTGCCTGAAAATGACCAATTTCGTGAAAATTTAAAGTGTCGATTTTATATGATTTTCTGATAGATTTCGATGCGTAGATTCACATGTTCAAATAATTTGAGAATTGACGGATATATGAGGCTTCAAAGATAAAAAATGCCCATTTTCAAGGCATTATTAGATTACCTATTTTCGTGAAATTTTAATAGCTTGGAAAGAATTATGGAATTATAACTCTTAGAGGTTATTAGCTGTGACAAGTAATGTCCACAGACTTTTGAATAAGTGTTATTATAATGAACAACTTATTGTGAATTATTCAGGCACATCTTAAAAACCAGACCTGTCTAAACACAATGAATGGTATTTGGGAATTCAACATAAAATGGCGATCATATATCACTTGATAAACCTTTGACTTTGGCAAAAACATTTTTAACGCAGGCCAGTGTTATGATGGTTCATTCACTTGTTAAGGTCTGTAACATATATATATATATATATATATATATATATATATATATATATAGGGTGGAATTTTTTTAGGAAAGCAAATTACAAGATCATTCCATAATTTTTTCATCAATGCTGGGTTATTCCATAATATTTTCCTCTGCATGGCTTGGAAAAATTATACCCTTAATTGAACTCTTTACCAACGTTCAACCACTCACAGCGGCTCTCCAACCACTGGGATCCTATCATAATATGCTGGCAGCGGCTCTGGCAAGTGTCATTATAATCGAGCAGAGTACTGAGATTACAATGATAATAGGACTTTATTTGAATTGAATGAATCCTTAGGTCAAAAGATAGTGAACTTTGAAATATCCCTTCATACAAGTAAGAAACACCAATAAAATTTGATATAGCCATAGGGGAAATTTGGTCGGCAAAGGTTAAGTGAAACTTAACAGATTTGAATTCGGAGTTTACCTTCAAATATACCAGTCACCATATCAAGGTTAAAGATCCTAATTCTCCCTACTATTTACCTACAGTCAAAAAGAGAATAGTTGGACTCATACCTTTCCCAAGTGTATTAGTGCGATGTGAAATTCAATCAGCATCGTCTCGGATTTGAACTCCTGTCACTGCGTCCTTTTCATACGACGATAACCATTACACCGTGGCGGAAATTTGGTCGGCAAAGAGTTAAATAATTGAATCTAAATTATTAATGTTGAATGAATTAAGACAAATTTTCATCTATTAAAGAAAAATGTTTTGTATCTTTTATTGTTATTAATTCATTTACATCTATCTTATAAGATAGGTATGCATTGAACTATTCACCTTCCAGCTATGGATACATTTTTGGGTAGGCTGAGCTCTTTAACTTTGTTTTAGCAACCAGTCTAGGGGATAGAAAACTCTGAATTCAAACATGTTAAACTCTGTTTTAGAATTCGGATTATTTGGATTATTCGGACTATTGTCCTCATCTTTATTATTATCTACACAACGTTTCGACCGATGTGTCTTCCAGCCTTCTTCAGGTGTTTCTTGTTGAACTCGGGAACGTTCTCGAACTCGGGAACTTTCTCTCGAACTCGGGAGCCTCCATGTCATAATCGGAAGCCTTCACGGAACTTCGAACCGAACCCTTGATTCAATACACCAGAGTTATATAAAGTATCAAGCTCCATCTAAAAGAATTCAGAGAAATAGTATCCGCATAAGTAATTGACCTTATGTCACATCCTACTCGTCCGGAGGGGTTGGGTGAATACATATAAAGAGAACCTACGTGAACATCCTATAAGAGTTCTAATTCCATAGTTTTTGTCAGGGATAGTATACTCAGCTAGCTAGGTTATTCACTGTCTTTACATATAACATCCTCACTGCGTATAACCGTAAAACTTTGCAGGCAAAAAAATAGGATTAAAAAAGCTGTAGACAAACTAAACCTTTCAACGTTATTATCGTTTCGGTCAGAGTAGAGGACACTCGTCGTAATTGGGTTTCTATGGGAGGAATTTTGACGTTTTAGCTGTTCTTCTTGACACGCAACTCTCTCGGTAGGCAAAGTTTCTTTTTTTAAATTTTGGTTTTTCTTCTCTTTTATGGATTTCCCTACCAAATACAAAGAGTTTAGTCTATCCTATTATCCTATCGACGGTACATACAGCCAGTTTGCTAAGTACTGCGC
>CM042141.1:144806967-144869467 GCA_023376005.1 Doryteuthis pealeii
GACATTCAACAATTTGGAATGAAAAAAAACACAATGTATGTTGAACAACAGGGTGGGGGTCCAGTGGCTTCGGTCCTGAATCTTTACAAGTTAATAGCGTCGATCCCAGGGGGCTATCCCCCCAGGCAATACCTGCCCCCTCGATTTAAAGGGGCAGGGCTGGGTTTATTGCCCAGTGCCTGAGGCTACCCCTTGGGGGGGGAATGCCGACGGGATCGACGCAATTTTTTCACCTGCCACCCATGAGCTTCGGTTTGTGGGTGGTCCCACGTTAATAGGGCCTTGTGCCTAACCCGTACAAGTGGGGTACGAGGTAAATACAATGTATGTTGTACAAGATTGACAAATTAATCTGTTAAAAAGTCGTCGGGTAATCCTAAAGTCAGCATCAGCCAGACAGCGAGGGAGTCTATCCCCTTTTCATAAGCTCTAGACAAAGCAGATTGTTTTTGCGTCTGAAGTGGAGCGCCACACCTACCATCATCTCCTGACTATACCGCACAGATACCTGTGCTACTCATTCACTGAGTTGGCGTGGGCCGGTATCGAACCAGGATCCTTGTGGTTCCAGCCGAACGCTCTACCGACAGAGCTAACCAGCCCTAACATAGATAAAAAAAATTAATCATCTAATAAACATAGCTACATTTTCTATCGCTCTCTCTCTCTCTCTCTCTCTCTCTCTCTCTCTCTCTCTCTCTCTCGCCTCTCTCCCTCTAGTTGTCCTCTCTCTCTCTCTCTCTCTCTCTCTCTCTCTCTCTCTCTCTCTCTCTCTCTCTTTAGTTGTCCTCCCTCTCTCTTCCGCTCTCTCTCTCTCTAGTTGTCCTCTCTTTCTCTCTCTCTCTCTAGTTGTCCTCTCTCTCTCTCTCTCTCTCTCTCTCTCTCTCTCTCTCTCCCACCTCTCTCTCTCCTCTCGTTGTCCTCCCTCACTCTTCCGCCTCTCTCTCTCTCTCTCTCTAGTTTTCCTCCCTCTTTCTCCCACCTCTCTCTCTCTCTCTCTCTCTCTCTCTCTAGTTGTCCTCCCTCTCTCTCTGTCTCTCTCTCCTCTCTCTCTCTCTCTCTCTCTCTCTCTCTCTCTCTCTCTCTCTCTCTCTCTATCCTCCTCCTTTCTTTTAATGTATCTATGCAAGAAGAATCGCTTTCGACTCACTATCTGAATATTTTATTCAGTACCACCCTACTAGATCTACTCCCTTCAACCCTGTCAGTATTGCTTCACAGGTTTATTGAAATCCATGCGACGGCCATGTTAGAGGAAATAGCCAGCAAACTTTCACTAATCAATGTTTACTGTATTTAATCGATTCATTAATCTAAATTGATCGATATCCTTTGAATCGATAAAACCTAAAATATATTCAATATTATTAAGGTCACTTGTTTAATTCTCATCATAAATTACTGGATGATTAATTCACCAAATTATTATGCAAATAACTTTTTTTCCATTTGAATTCTGTTAGGCCAGAAGAATCGAAATATTTTAATTCAAATATTCACATGCTGAATTTACATGTGGTTTGGTTTGGTTTGTTTTGTTTTACGGCATATCAACCTCAGTGGGTCATTTAATACCGATAAAGTTTTGAAATAAATCAATTCTTAATGGATAATACAATTTTGTTTATCAAATTCATGTTTTTCTATTTAACCCATTGATGGACCTTAACAGGTACTACCACTCCGGGTCAGAGTGCAGCAGGGAGCAATGGTGATGAAGGGGTGCTCCACATTCCCCAAACCTCCAAAACTGTAACCTCACCATCAGATAGAGTTTAACGTCATTCCCAGGACATGTAGACCTTCAGTCGCCGCCTTCTAGCACTCATATGATAAAAAGGGGGTGGGACTTGCCATAAGGGCAATAGGGTTGGGAAAATCATATAGGTGCTAGGGCTTGACATGACCAGCCGATTGATCGGAGGGGCCCTCTACGACCGCCCGTCTAGCCCAAGATAGGGCCAAAGTGGAGTATTGCAAGTCATGGACTGCTCATCCACCTGGGTTCTATCCATAAGTATCACGGGTCGTCACCCACGGCCAACAGGTGGCCCCATTGGGGGCATGTTGTGGGTATAGTTATTTACTAAGCTTAGCTTAGATGTGGCACCTAAGTATGGGGCGCCCAGTGAGAATCGAACTCACTATCAATGGTTGCTAATCTAGATCGCTTACTATTACACTACGCGCTGTTGTGGGTATAAAATGTTCGCCAAATTCCTGCTCATATTTATGAACTTTCGCAACATCAGCAGCATGTATTTCCGGTAAAAATTAGCCAATCAGAAACGATATAGCATGCATTTATGATCGTTGATATTTGTCCTGAAATCAACTGCAAATTGGATTTTCTGAAATCAAGACCAACAAAAGAGGATTTCACGGAATACAACATACTCTGATACAAGGAACTACGCTTGTTTTTCTACCATTGGATTTACCGCCATGGAAACTAAATGACCAGACTCGAAACAATTATTATGTTAAACTAGCAAATATATGCACCCTCCTCCAGGTGCAAGTATTTAAGTTTTAATGTAATAAAATATTATATTAAGTTAAAAAGGATAATGAAATTAAATAAGAATGCAGATAAAATGATTTGAAACAGAGGGGGGTATAATCAAAAAATAGAACAACGGAAACTTACTTTTCCATCACGCCCGCCTTTCATTGCTAAATTTTCATAATTTAAATATTTAGTTAAAATAGGAAGTAAAGAATATAATTACACTCATTTCTTCTTGTTAATGGATTTCTTTATCACTGAGATTCATTAAGATAAAACCAGACAATTAGAAATTAATAATACTAAGCATATATTTATTAAAATCAAATTTTTAATATCAATATGCAAATTAGACTTCCCGTTAATACTGTAAACCGCTATTTTGTTGTATATATAAATACAATTACATGTTATTGGGATGTAAATAAGGACAACAGTACTAATAATGTAAAACAATACTTACCTTCCCCTCGGGGGGTCCAGCGTGCTTTGGCCACTGGACCGGTAAAGTACAATTAACAGCGTCGATCCCAGGGGGCTATCCCCCCAGAGAACACCTGCCCCCTTGATTTAAAGGGGCGGGGCTGGGTTTATTGCCCCGCGCCTTCATTCTGTAACCTATATTTCTTGCTTTGATTATTATTGATAATGAAGGGTATTTCAGTCCAGCGTGACTTGATAAATCTGAATAATAATAATAATAATAATAATAATAATAATAACCCTAGAGACGATAGAGATAGATTATATGTGTCAATAAAAGAAGAGGGGAGAGGTCTTGCCAACATAGAGGACTGCGTAGAAACCACAATCCAACAACTTGAAGATTACACAAGAAAGAGCAAAGACAAATTATTTATGGCGGCCAACAATAGTAGAAGTGACAGATGGACAAACAGAAAAACAACAAAGACTAGAAAACAAAAATGGGAAGAAAAACAATTATATGGACACTTCAAACGACATATTGGGTAGGTAGCACATGAAAAGACTTGGACATCATTAAGAAGCGGAAACGACGATAATCGTTACGCAAGCGCCTCCTATATTTGTATTGATTGTGTAACATACCTCTAGATATAATAAAATCCTTCTATCTTTAATAGATAATTGATATCTAAATTAGAAATTGGTAGAATTGATATCTGAATAATAAAAATACGAACCTGAAACGTTATGGAATCAAATAAACTAATCGATTTCCTTGATTTCATTAAAATCTCATTGGATTTAGAAGCCTCGGAGATATTTAAATAGATCATTTTCCGAAGACAGCAACACTCTAGTCTCATTCTTTTTCTTCATAATATCTATAGATTGTTCTGTTTTTTAATAACTGGACTGACTTACATTAAAATCTTGCAGTAAACTACCGGTTCTTGGTAGATCACCGAAGTTAATAAGCGATTCCCCAGTATTGTATAGCCCTTATACAACATCAAGCATATAATAGAGAGAGATACAGATAGATAAAAATTAGATATGATAGAGATGATAGTTCTTGATAGGTGGTCTTACTTGATTACCCTTCTGGTTACTGATTTTTCGTCTATGTCGGCCGCCATGTTCTCTGGTTGGACTTCAGGGCTTTCGACTAGGTGTTGATTTTCTTTGTTATTTCTTCTTACAGGGATGGGCTGGATATTGTCTTTTAATATCTAATCAATTAATAACAAGACTTGGTGTTACTTGATCAAGCTTTTATTTCCGCAGCCTATTTGATTCCGCCGCGAGGAGACCGACCTCGGTAGGTGACAACACGTCTACACTCCTTGAAAGCCGGGTCAAATCTGCTAACAAACTCGCACCTTTTTCAAGGGGTCAAGGTTATTAACCGTCCATAACTGTCCATAATTTTCAATAGACTCCATGATTTTAAGTTAACGGTCCTAATTCAAATTTTTAGCTACAAGTACGTTCATAAATTATGACTACTCATAAATTATGTAACAACCAGTTCTTGTACTTAGTGGACCTGGGAGTAATGGTGATGAAGGGATACTCCACATTTCCTAGAGCCCCATTATTGGAACTTCACGATCCCATAAAGAGTTTAACATCATATCCAGGACAATAAGACCATCAGCCACCGCCTTCAAGCACATATATGATAAAATGGGTCGGGCCTTGCCATAAAGACAATAACGTTGGGAAATTCTTACTGAAAAGAACCAGTTATTGCTAAATCATCGAACTTAAGAATCGATTCCCCATCTCTTGTACTTAAGTGGTTAACCACCAAAGAAAAAGCAAACTATAAATAACTAAAGATCTATTTGCAAGTCATTAACATCAACTACAAATACATCAAATTTGTTTAGATAAAGATTATAAAAATGCGGTTACATTCTTTTACAAATTATCCTCTATGTACAACATTGGATTTCTGAGAGAAAAAAATGAGATATTGGTTTGATATCAACAAAACAGTGATTGAATTACTGTACATTTAGAAGCGCTTATTTCCTTTCATCTCTTAGTAAAAACATATCTATGTTATATCTACGTTTAATGTTATTTAGATTTTTTTAAAGTAAACGTAGGAATCAACAATCTATGACTGAATCTGCCTTGTATTCTTGAGATGATAGAATTCAGTAGGTTTTCAATTATTTGTAATTCGTTAATGGCCTTGGCCTCTTTAACTCAATCAGCTTCAGGTTTCATGAGATCGTATCAAAATGAAAAGTTTATTTCAACGCTTCGCCGTTTCCATATCGATAAAAATCAAATAAGATCGACAATTTGCCGGAAGTAAAAAAAATACTATAACTGCTAAAGAAGCATTTAATCAATGCAACCCTCTCCCGCCAGCAAAAAACAACATTTTTCTCATTAAATATATCCGAATGTACCAAAACTATTTATGTATCTATACAGACATTATTTCTAAATCTCATTTAACTATGTATGTATGTGTGTATGTTGACCAGTAGACCAGATCATATACTTCGGTAGCAACATCTCATCTACTGAAAGTGATGTCCAGCATACGCATATAAAGCATGAAAATCTTACTTTTGATGAAATAAAATGGGAATACTTCCATGTTAGTACTACTATATGATTGCACCAGTTAGACTCTAACGAAACGTTAGGAGAAAAAAAACTAGATGGGAAAACATATGCTATTTTAAACAAATACTGGACGCAGCACCCATTCTGTATGTATGTATGTATGTTGACCAGTAGAGTAGTTCATATACTTTGGTAGCAATATCTCATCTACTAAAAGCGATGTCAACATACGCATACTTGAAGCGTGGGAGACTATCGGCCGGTTATCGACCATATGAAAATCGGTTAAATCGAACTTAACGCACCTAAATTCCACCATCGTATGTCATCCCGCCGAAAGAAGAAAGAAATACCAAAAATCAGGGAATTAACCAAATTTAATGAAATTTTCAGTATTGATATATTCATGAATAAAAGATATAATACATCAGTTATTTTATTTAAAAACTTTTACATTTTTTCAGGTCAGTTAACTTTGAACCACGTATCTTTGATTCTTAAAGATACATGATTCAAAGTTAACTGACCTGGAAAAATATGAAATAACTGGTACAATATATATTTTATTCATTAATATATGAGAATTGTCGGATTAATTTCCTCACCGTATTTTCATTAATATATCAACACTGAAAATTTCATTAAATTCGGTTAATTCCCTGATTTTTTGTTATTTTTTTTTTCTTTCAGTGGAATTTAGGTCCGTTAAATTCGATTTAACCTAAAAATCTTAGCTTTAATTAAATAAAACTGCAATACTTCCAAGTTGTAGCCATGTTAATACTACTGTATGATTGTACTACTTGAACTCAAACGAAAAGTAGTATTTAAATGACCCCAACATTTTTCTCATTAGATATGATCTTCGCCTATTGAAAGTATCATTTACACGATTAGTATTAAGCGTATAAAAATGGATTTCTGAAGAAAAATATCTATTACTTTATATCTACTAGAGATGATAATTTATATAAGAAATGTGAAGACTATTTGGGAGAGAGTCCCTGTAGTGTTGTTAGTTTGGTTTGTTTTGTTTTAGGGCATATCAACCTCAGTGGGCCATTTAATGCCGACAGAGTTTTGAAATAAATTAATTCTTAATGGATAACAAATTTTGTTTATCAACTCATGTTTTTCTATTTAACCCATAGATGGGACTCTAACTCCGGGTCAGAGTGGACCAGGGAGCAATGGTGATGGAGGGGTGCTCCACATTCCCCAAACCTCCACAACTGGAACCACACCATCAGATAGAGTTTAACGTCATTCCCAGGACATGTAGACCCTCAGTCACCGCCTTCTAGCACCCATATGATAAAAGGGGTTGAGGCTTGCCATAAGGGCAATAGGGTTGGGAAAATCATATAGGTGCTAGGGCTTGACGTGACCAGCCGATTGATCGGAGGGCGCCTCTCCGACCGCCCGTCTAGCCTAAGTAAGGTTCTAAGTGGAGTGTTGCAGGTCATGGACTGCTCATCCACCACTGTAGTGTTGTGGCTAACGTGATGGACTGTGAAATCGTAGTAAGCGAGTTTAAAGTTCGATCGCGCTATTACGTTCACTTTTGTACTAATACCCTTTGGAAAGGTATGAAACCCCTCATCTCCCCAGCTATGGGTTAAATAGTACCTCTACTGTTCTTCTATTCATGAAGGTTGATATAGCATTAAATAAATAAACCATTGACGACTATATGAAAGCAACGTTTTCTTCATAATTTCAAGGATTAATCAAAACTACCAGGACCTGTGTATATACCACAGTATGACAATTTAATTATTACAACGTTTATTATGTTTACTTAAGAGCTATTACTAAATACTTCAATATGTAAGAAGTATTATAATCTTGATTTAACTCTCTCTCACTTTTTTCTGTTTTTCCTTTTTTTTAAATCTTTTTATTATGTTCAATTGAAGCAGATTGACGATATCGTTTCCGCGCGCTCACCCCTCTCTCTATTTTCCCCTATTTCCTTTCTTTCTTTCTTTCTTATAATTTTCTGTGGGATATGTCCTTTTATTTTCCTTTCTTTCTAATAAAAACGGTATGGT
The DNA here is from genome assembly GCA_023376005.1 of Doryteuthis pealeii. Taxonomy (NCBI): domain Eukaryota; kingdom Metazoa; phylum Mollusca; class Cephalopoda; order Myopsida; family Loliginidae; genus Doryteuthis; species Doryteuthis pealeii. Next base: position 144,814,549 of record CM042141.1, read on the forward strand.
ATGGTTCCCTATTTAGCTGAGGTAGCGACACTCACAAGAAATAAGAAATCGATGGATAAGCAACACCAGCTAATCCAGATTTACTTTTTGCATTTCATTTTGGACGATTTTTAACTTGAGGGTGTTGATAGATGATAACGGTCGTACAAATAAAGAACACGAGTATTAATATATAGATATTCATAATACTGGTTACTGTACTGTGATCAACTGTGTCTTCACTTTTCGTACAACAAATGTTTTTCGCTGGCCCAGGTCGAACTCATAACGCATAAGTTCTCAAATTAGACTTCGTTGCACGTTGCGACTTTGAAATCATACACGAAGTGAAACAATGCACAACGTGTCAACACACCAACTACCACGATACTACCAACTACAGCGAGTACAACCACGGCTTGAACTGTTTCGGTCACATGATAGACACAGTGTTATATAACCCTTTTTACTCGGGTGTATATAATCGTGGCGAGTTCATCTCGGGTTAGAGAGAGATAGATAGACAGACAGAGACAGAGACTTAGATTAGAGAGGATATGGTCTTACTTGATTACTTCAGTTCTGCTCACTGCTTCTATTTCTTCTTCGGTCGCCATTTTCTTGTCTAGTTGGCTTGTCTGTTGCCTTCTTTTTCTTACTTCTTTGGGTTGGTCTGGGCATTGCTTGTTTTTACATTTAATAAACTAACAAGACTTGGTTTTCACTTGATCAAGATTTATTATTTATGAGCCCATGATTTCCATCCATTGCACCGCAGGGTATGCGATGACCCGGAAGGGAAGACAATCACGTCTTCTCCTTCCAAAGCTAGGGTTGAATCTAATCTAAACTAATGATCAGGTGTCTGTCATGACGCGTAAAATCATGCGCCTCTACGGGTCAAAGGTTACCAACAGTCCTGTTAGTTTTCCACGGAGACTCCTTGATTCTAAATCGACAGACCTCAATTTAAATTCTAGCTACAGGGTCTGTTCACAATTCATGACCTCTCATGAAGTGTAACTGTTGGCGTTTTGGTATATAAGGCGTGTGGTAAATGCTCACTTCTACTTATAGACTCGCCGATAACCACGTGACCAACTTATTGGGCAACCACTGGCAGTACTCTGCTGCTGATATTGTTATTTATACTGGCTGTTCTGGTCATACCTAATCAGAACTACTTGGATCTTCGTGGACGACGGAACATAGGATTATAACTCAGGACTTATTCACTTACCAAAGGATTCTATAACTCAGGAATTACTTACTTATTTACTATAAGTTCTTTACAACTGGCCAAGGATGGCGGCCATATACTTAACAGTAACAACAGTAAAGACAAGTACGTACCAAAATATTGCAAAACTTTTGACTCGGCCGAGTAATTTTAGAGTTCGAATATTTTCTAACAGACGTTTCCATCATTGATTTTCCCCTATGGTCCAGATCAAACTCGTAAATCATCAGTTCCCGAATTAGATTTCATTGCACGTTCATTTGAACTTAGTCGTTTTTTTAGTATAGAATTATCTTATTTATTTATGTTTTACCTTGGGAAAAAAAAAAAAAATATATATATATATATATATTATATATATATATATATATATATATATATATAGGAAGGAAATGTTCATTATCATAATCAAATAAAAGAAATCAGTTCCGACTCAGTACGATTTCCATTAAACTTTAGCAGTCCGGTGGGTAGAAGAGAGGTTTGAATTAGTGTATTTATATCTCACATCTTCCTGCGGCAATATTGTGACAAATAAATTTTTAAATCACGCAAGTCATGGAATTGGTACCCACTGTAGTTGGTAGTATCGTGGTAGTTAGTGTGATGACACGTTGTGCATTGATGCCCCTCGTGTGTGATTTCAAAATTGAAATCACATACGGAGTGAACAAATGCACAACATATCAGCACACCAACTACCACGATACTACAAACTACAACGAGTACCCTTTCCACAACTTGAACTGGTTCGGTCACATGATAGACACAGTACAAACTAGTACGTACAAAAAATACTACAAAACTTTTGACTCAGCCTAGTAATTTTACCAATATCGATTTTTTCTTGCTCGACGAATTGAACTAGAAATATCCGAATGTATTGACAAGCGTTTCTTTTTAATTTCTTTGCAGGATTTCTTCCGTGGTGGCGAATATATAATCAGAGAAGATGCTTATGGCGACAGTTTTTTTATAATCAACCGTGGAGAGGTAAGTAAACAACATTCGGAACTTTTTTTTTACTCTTGCAGCTAGGAGCGGTCGTCTTCTTCAGTCAAGAAGGTCAGTCGATCTGCCAATTAGTGAAGTTAATAAGATATGGGATGTTTCTTTCCAAGTGGAGAATATAAATAAAATTCTTTTGTTTCGTTATATGCTGGCATTAAGATCAATAAATAGTATATATATATATATATATATATATATATATATATATATATATATATACATATATATATATATATATATATGATCTTATAAGAAGTAAAACAGTTTTCATATACAGGTGATGTCTATTAAGCCGATGCTACAGCGTTTTGGTTTGTTTATTAAACCTTCGGCAAGGCCTTCGTCTGTTTAAAAAAGAAATTATAAGTAGATAGAAGTGTGTCTCTTTTCATAATTTCTTTTTTAAGTGGACGAAGACTCCGCCGAAGGTTTGATAAACAAAACGAAACGCTGTAGTGTCGATTTAATAAACATCACCTTGTTTTTTCATTCTTATAAAGTGACATATTGTCAGATTCACCTACATCCTTCCATAAATATATATATATATATATATATATATATATATATATATATATATATATATATGGCATTAGTGTTGCCCACATTTTTTTAAATCAATAAAATATCCTTTCTGGTTTCTCATAGCTATGGGTATCTCCAAAATGTGTCTGGTTCTAGACAAGTCTTCACTACAATAAGCAACTCACTTGTGTATGTAGGACAACTGTTCACATTTGAAACTTGAATGTTGGGCTCTCAGACATCTAGATATATGTAAGAGCCTATCACACACACACATACACACACACACACACACACACACACACACACACACACACACACATATATATATATATATATGTATACGTATTGAGTACTTTATATTTGTTATATTGCTGTCTTATCATTGTGAAACTTGCATCAACTAACCATTGTGACCAATTTCACCGGTAAGTCACATTTTTCATATATATATATATATATATATATATATATATATATAATATATATATATATATTGAAAAGTGAGTTAAATAGGGTTCTGTTCTAGTTTAAAACCAAAGACTATAAAAAAAAGTGCCATATATATACCATTATATAACAATATTATATATATATATATATATATATATATATATATATATATATATATATATATATTTATATATATATATATATATTACATTTTTATATATTACATTTTATTTAAATTAAGATTATGAGTTCTTTACAAGTAAAAATAAAAAGATAAGAGGTACGCAATGCTCATCAAGAAATATATCAATATTAAAACGATATTTTAAAAATCGCAGATGTGTCGCTTTCTAATTAGAGCTTCAGGTTATTTGGATTCTCGCATGAACAATTAGAACCTTTACGTAAGGTCCAAAGCGGAGCGTTGCATGTTTTGAAGTGCTCATCCACCAGAGTTTTATCCTTAAGCGTCACGAGTCGCCACCCACGACCAACCGGTCTTACTCCTCTGCAGAGGTGCAATCGGTGTATTCTAAAGCCGCAGGTGACATGGCTTTGCGATCAATATTCAGAAGTAGATTACGTGCATTGAAATGTGAGGATTTTTGAGAAGCAAAATAATTTTAATTGATGTACTTAACTCTCCGTTTGTTGATATACGCTTATTTATTTAACGATATTGATCTTCGTACGTTTTGAACTGAGATTCACTTCATTAGTCTTCTTTTTTTTCCACTGCGTATCACTCGCTTATTTCCATTCTTTTGCCTTTGTTGTCTTTCTGTCATGTCATACGACAATCTCTGGTTGGTTAGGACGAACCAAACTCAGCCAATCAAGCGTTAGTGCAACCAACATCATCAAACAGACGTGATAGGCGTTCGGCCAGTTCACTTTTTCGTACTTCGTACATATATATATATATATATATATATATATATATATATATATATACTGAAGTTGAAATAATTACTGGATGAGCCACGGACATTTCTATTCCCACAACTGTTTTTGCTATTCGGCTTTCTCTCCACAAAAAAAGTTTTCTCTCCATTTTGTGCTTGATTACGAATTTTCTGACGTAATTATCACCGAGTTTCATCAGATTGATAATTTGTCTGAACATAAAATGAACGGTTTCAATGCAATACAAAGGAAGACAAGATTGTAAAGGGAAGTAACTCTGATAAAACAATATGTACTCTTTGCCTTCATAACCACACATCATACACACACACACACACACACACACACACACACACATATATATATATATATATATATATTATATATATATATATATTTTACACCATTTCTATCATTTAAAAAAAAAAACTATTTCGTTTACCTGATGAATGCTTTTAGCAGGAAACCATTGGTAGTAATATCGTTCCCAAATAAATGAATAAAAGCTAAAACTTTTATTTGTCCCTTCATTTAACTATATATATATATATATATATATATATATATATATATATCAAGATAAGCAGATAAAAGGAAAAGCAAGGAGGCATAATAAACGAGGCGACTAGGAAGGGTAGGAAGTGTGCGCGTGGGGTTGCGTGTAAGCGTACGTGAACATATACGCATGGAAATACGAGTACTCGGCTCACAGACAAAAATACGCACATATATAAATGAATTGACATCCACCGCATTTTTAACAAGCCCGTTGTTTTGGAAAGTGGATAACATGCTGCTTGTAAAACAATGGTAACATTTGCACCCTAAATGTATTGTACACTATATATATATATATATATATATATATATATATATATATATAACAAGGTAAATTCACTCGCGTTCCTGAGGTTTACGTACCCGATATTTTGATAAGTTTGTAATCATACAACTTTTCAGTCGTGTATACAGATCAATTTGCAACTAAATGTCTTTGCATTGCACGTCATTTTTATCCTGTTGTTCAAATACTTGATCGCTTAAAATTAAAAGGTAACGAATAAATATATAGTTTGTAAAGAACTATCTTTTCTTGTTTGATAATTTCAGGTAAAAGTTACACAAACAATTCAAGGACGTTCGCAGCCTCAAGAGATACGAAAACTCAAGCGTGGAGATTATTTTGGCGAAAAAGCTTTAATCAGGTAAGTTGTCTTAAAATCTAAACGAATCGAAATGCGTGGATGGGTCTGAGTGTCGGTGTGTTTTTGTTTATGTTTTTTTTTCTTTTTTCTTTTTTTTAAGTAGTATTAAAAATTGTTTTTTTTATATTTACATCGATTTCGGACATATCCAAACTAAATTTAACAATTGTTCAACTTTTTATCATTTAGAACTGACTAAAAATGAGATTTGCTTAGTTTTGTTTTTAAAAATACAAAATTAGTGCAATATTTAGAACAAACGTTCAGACATGTTCAGACAAAAATGCAACAAGCTTGTGGCGAAAAAGCCTACATTATAAAAAAAATTATAAAGAAAACCTTCTGACTATAACTTTTACTAAATCAGCTCTACTAATCTATTGAGCACTCTTATATCCTATATAACCACACTTATCCAGTTTATTATTCATCGAATTTGTGACAAAATTGATATTATATTGCCCGGCAAGTCACTCTCTTTATATTATATATATATATATATATATATATATATATATATATAAGTAATCTACAGACACCATGTTTCGACGTTTTACGTCTCATCAGTGTGGCTAGACCCAGCAACTACTTCTGACCAGGAACGAAACCCGACTGGATTTTCATCAGCCTGGTTCTTTACCATCTCGGCCGTTGAAGGCTGCCATTAAGGATCGGTGTTATAACTGATAAATACGTACATCGGTGTATATATTTTATGATCACTAGCATCCAGTGTCAGCCAAGCGTTTCTTTTAGGTGCCTTCAGTCTAACCCAATAAATCTAACCCAATAAATCCTAAAATTCTTAACATTACATTTCCCGAGTCTATTCCAATTATCATACAATGAAAAACAGGTTTATATCAAAGAAAGATGAATTAAACATTAATGTAATTATAATATAAGGTAGAGTTAATGATAAGTAGGTGAACTAAGAATTGGGAAAAAAGAGTTGAAAGGGATGTAGTTTAATTCTTCTTTGAATATATATATATATATATATTATATATATATATATATATATATATATATATATATATATATATATATATATATAGTATTCAATTGCCGCTTTAACCTTTCCGTTGCATATATATTAAAAGCATAGAAAATGATAATAATAATAATAATAATAATAATAATAATAATAATAATAATAATAATAGAGAAGGAGAGTTAGGGATCTACCATTGCTTCAATCCAAATCATTCCATCAGGACCCAAGAAATATATTCAGTTTAAGTAAGGAATTACATCGACTTAGTTAAGCGTAAAGATGGGTCCTGATGAAATCATTTGGATTGAAACCATGGTAGATCCCTAACTCTTTTCCTATACTAATTTTATTATTATTATCATTATATATATATATATATTATATATATATATATATATATATATATATATATATAATATACATACATACATACTTACAACGCACTTAAATCTTGGAGTCAGTACTGTGATTTTTTGCCAGGTTAATTTAACATACGTAAATATCATCTATCCATCGACATTGTCGGCACTTAGGCCATTCTTTAATGAAAACCAATCATTTATTTGTTTTGTAAGAAAGGAAAAAGAAAACAATCAGAAATCTACAAAAGTCTTCGTTGTAAAAACGTTGTTTCTCTATCATTTTACAATTAAGAAGTTCATTGGGATGAAATAAAATAGGAAATTAAAACTTCCAATACCAAATGACCAATATATATATATATATATATATATATATATATATATATATTAGATAGATAGATAGATAGATAGATAGATAGATAGATAGATGGATATTACCCTGGGTTTTTCTATTAATCAAATGTAAGTCAACAAAAACATTACCTCTCTTTGATAGTAAAATTTGGCTAATTTAGTCTATTCATCTATAGCAAAACCTCACTAGAACTATGACAACAGTTTAGTATATATATATATATATATATATATATATATATATATATATATATATATATATATTATGTGAGAAAGTTTTATAGAAAAACAACAAGATGTTAAACAATTTAGCTGACAGATATCTGTTTCGACATTATGAATATGTCTTTTTCAAAGCAACATTGTAAGCGGAAAAAACGCTTACAATGTTGCTTTGAAAAAGACATATTCATAATGTCGAAACAGATATCTGTCAGCTAAATTGTTTAACATCTTGTTGTTTTTCTATAAAACTTTCTCACATATTGTCGGATTCAATATCCATTTTTACCTTCATATATATATATATATATATATATATATATATATATATATATATATATATATATATATATATATATGAGATAAGATAGAATGGAAATGGGGTCAGCACCTGGTTGGCCAATTTGGTCTGAACACCACATTGGTGAGAAACTGTCAGTAACCCGCTGTTGACTGTATGTCCACGCTACCTTAACTCAAATATAAAAGCTCTATCAAGGATATTGAGCACTATCTGCTTAGAAATATAGTACTCATATTATCTACAATATATGTGTGTATACGTGTGTGTGTTTGTGTGTGTGGTTTGTGTGTGTGTGTGTGTGTGTGTGTGTGTTGTGTGTGTTGTGTGTGTGTTCGTGTGTGAGTGTTAGTCCATGTTATGGTTCCATTTCTGAATCAAATAGATCTGAATCAAATAGATCTGAATATTTATGTCAGATAGGAATACCTGATATATTATACAACTGTCTACAAAAACAACTTCAAGAAACTACACAAGAATATAAATTTAAACATAAAATCTATCTAAATTCTTACGTAGGTTATATATATATATATATTATATATATATATATATATAATATGTGTGTGTGTGTGTGTGTGTGTGTGTGTGTGTGTGTGTGTGTGTAAAAAGCTGGTAGTGTACAGTGACATATCCTTAGTCGTCATTTTTTACTAAATTAGACCAAATTTGTGAAAACGTATTTTTAAAAAGTGTAAAAGATAGTCTTTTGAGACCATGGCTATTTTCGATTATCGATTTCTTTGTGGCTTAGAATGCACGAAAAATATTTTCGACAACCATTATGACGTCATACTGACATCCTCAGTTGTGGGATGATTACAAAAGTGACGTAAATCAACGTCAATTTTAAGCCCCGAATTTTGCGTTTCAGCAATAAGGTTTTTTTTATGGATGAAGAAAGAATATAATTTTAGTTCGTCAAAAAGCACCTGCAAAATGTTTTTTAACGTTTTTTCTTTTCCTGAGAAAATCGCGATAATAATTTATCATTTTTGTAAAAAACTATAATTTACAATCATGAAAACGAAGAAGCTTACATTGAAGCCTCTGGGCGATTCCCTGGGTTTGTAGAGTTCAATTATTTTTGTTAAGATAGGGAAATATTATTGATTAAGGTAGTTTTTATAGAAACCTGACGACCATCCCTGGGTTTGCAGAGCTCAATTATTTTTGTTAAGGTGGGGAAATAGGTTAGAATTTGAGTTAAAATTAAATATTAAAACGCTGAACATGCCTAAGCTGGAAATTTTAAAAAAGGGAAATTGTTTTAAAATTGCTAGAATACCGACATTTTTGCCAACTTTTGAATCTTTATTGTCCAGTGCCTGAGGCGCCCCCTTAAGGGTGAATGCCGAGGGGATCCACACATTTTTCGTGGCTGCCATCCCATGAGATTCGGTTCGTGGGTGGACTCACATTAATTGGACATTGTGTCTGACCGGCATAAGTGGGAAGCGACGTAAATATAAGTAATATAATATAAGTAATATAATATGTGCTGTTTTAAGGAAAATCTAATTCAGATTTTCATAGAGACAACGTTAATAATAATAAGATTTTTTTTTCTAATCATTAATGAATTTGACTATGAATTAAATACTTATTGATAAAGCAAAAGTAAAGTCGTATCAGCCAGACAGCGAGGGAATCTATCTCCTTTTCACTGGTGCTAGATCAAAGAGATTGTTTTGGCGTCATAGTTGGAGATGAACTTGACAGGTTGTACGAAATTTGGATATATCTGAAGACCCTCCAAAAAGTCACAGATTTATGAGCAGTTATGTTTGTATTTTATTGCGTGATTAAGGCTTTTAATGAAATCTAAAAAAAAGAAAAAATCAAAAGACAAGTGACTGAATCAATAGCAAGAGGACAGACCTTAGCAAAGGTGAAAATCCAAAGGGGTATGTTCCAGTGAAACCTGTTATTTATTATAGCAATGATGCCACTAAACTCTATACTTAGGACACCATTCAACAAAGATGAAAGAAAAAATGAGAAAAGAACAAGAACAAGAAAACTTCTAGAAAATTCTAGAAACTAAGCTCTGTCCTCCCTTGTAAGATTCTGTGAACCATTTTCTTAAAATGGACAAGAGAAGAATTCCGATTGATGGTTCAAAGGACAAGGAAACTTAAGACAATGCACAAGGCATTACACCCGACAACGTTTAGGGTCTGATAAATAAATAGATATGAACCGACTTAGCATACATAAATCAGCAAGCCGAGTTCAAAGTCTGTATGAGGGTGTTTGATAACAGATAATTTGGGAGAGGTATGAATCCATCTCGTCACCCCATCTACAGGTAAATGATAGGGCAAAGTGGGTTAGTTAGCCTTGGTTAAGTAACCAATCTTGGAGAAGAAAAACTCTAAATTTAAACCAGCTTTACTTTAAAATTGACGTTGGGCCCCATTCTACTCGTGGCAGAGGCTTTAGGTGAATACATTATCATCATCAAGGCATGCCGACAGCAAGGTTATCTTTCAGTCTCTCTCTCTCTCTCTCTCTCTCTCTCTCTCTCTCTCTCTCTCTCTCTCTCTCTCTCTCTCTCTGTCCTATTCGCCATCGCTAGTGGGAAGTTCGTTAGATGGCATACAGTGTCCGTACAGAGCTGATGAATGTAAGTTTCGACCATAAGTGAGTCCATGTGCAGAGAACGTCGCTTATATGTTCGTCCATACTTCACTGTCAGTGCTTAGCATATCTTGGTCGTCTTGGTTTGAAAGGTTGTGAGATGAGAGGTAAATGAGTTCTAGAAATAATGTCTGTATAGATACATAAATAGTTTTGGTACATTCGGATATATTTAATGAGAAAAATGTTTTGTTTTGTTTTGTTTTTTTGGTGGGAGAGGGTTGCATTGATTAAATGCTTCTTTAGCAGTTATAGTATTTTTTTACTTCCGGCAAAATGTCGATCTTATTTGATTTTTGTCGTTATGGAAACGGTGAAACGTTGAAATAAACTTTTCATTTTGATACGATCTCATGAAACCCGAAGCTGATTGAGTTAAAGAGGCCAAGGCCATTAACGAATTGCAAATAATTGAAAACCTACTGAATTCTATCATCTCAAGAATACAAGGCAGATTCAGTCATAGATTGTTGATTCCTACGTTTACTTTTAAAAAAATCTAAATAACATTAAACGTAGATATAACATAGATATGTTTTTACTAAGAGATGAAAGGAAATAAGCGCTTCTAAATGTACAGTAATTCAATCACTGTTTTGTTGATATCAAACCAATATCTCATTTTTTTTCTCTCAGAAATCCAATGTTGTACATAGAGGATAATTTGTAAAAGAATGTAACCGCATTTTTATAATCTTTATCTAAACAAATTTGATGTATTTGTAGTTGATGTTAATGACTTGCAAATAGATCTTTAGTTATTTATAGTTTGCTTTTTCTTTGGTGGTTAACCACTTAAGTACAAGAGATGGGGAATCGATTCTTAAGTTCGGTGATCTTGCAATAACTGTTTCTTTTCAGTAAGAATTTCCCAACCTTATTGTCTTTATGGCAAGACCCAACCCATTTTATCATATATGTGCTTGAAGGCGGTGGCTGATGGTCTTATTGCCCTGGATATGATGTTAAACTCTTTATGTGATCGTGAAGTTCCAATTCTGGGGCTCTAGGAAATGTGGAGTATCCCTTCATCATCATTACTCCCAGGTCCACTAAGTACAAGAGCTGGTTGTTACATAATTTATGAAGTCATAATTTATGTAGATAGAAATTTTAATTAGGAGCATTAACTTAAAATCATGGGTCCATGGAATATTACGGACAGTTATGGACGGTTAATAACCTTGACCCCTTAAAAAGGCGCGCGATTGGGCGCCATGAAAATAAGTTTGCAGATTTGACCCGATTCGTAAGCTCGGTGATCAGGCAATAAATGGTTCTTTTCAGCAAGGTTTTCCCAACCCTATTGCCTTTATGGCAAGACCCAACCCTTTTGTCATATATGAGCTAGAAGGCGATGACTGAGGGTCTTATTGTCCTGGGCATGACGATAAACTCTTTATGTGATCGGGCTCTAGGAAATGTGGAGTGTCCCTTCATCACCGTAATGGTCCACTCTGATCCGTAGTGGTAGTACCTATTAGGGTCCCATCTATGGGTTGAATAGAAAAAAAAACTAGTTGAAAAATTCAGTATCCATCAATAATGAATAAAACAAAACGTCTTCGGCATAAAATGATCCAATGGGTTGACATGCCGTAAAATCCAACCAGCCAATCTGCATGATTTTGATGAAAAACATTTATTGAAGATAGACCGATCCATATTCATTATGTAGGGGAAGAATGTGTCTCGGTCTTATTGTCTTCGGAAAATATTATCTTTAAATGTTTTCTGGACTTTGTCCTAAACCCATTGAGATTTGAATTTCGTCATGGAATCTATGAAATCTGATTTTTGATTTTGTTCTTGTTTTACGGCATATCAACCTCAATGGGTCATTTAATGCCGACTACGTTTTTGAAATGAATTGGTGATAATGTTTAATTTTCTAAAGGTTTTTTTGTTTTTTTTGACATATTTTTTGTGAATGAAACTTTTAGATAATTTTTTTTAACATATATTTTTGTGTTTTCATTTTTTTGGAAGATTTTTAGATTTTGTTGTAGATGTGTGCTTCTTTTATGTATCCGAGTAGTTTTTCTGGGTTTATTTGGTAGAATATCTGTTTTAGATTTGTTGTTTGGTAGTATTTTTTTCGTATTTGTTTTAGGTCTATGAAATCTATTGGTTTATTTGCTTGGTTCGTTTGATTTATTTGATCAGGTTCGTCTCCGGTATAAAATGACCCAATGGGGTTGACATGTCATAAAACCCAACAAACCAGCCAGCCAATCAGCAAAATTTGAATTTTATTGAAGACAGACCATTCTATTGGCATTATGAAGCAGAAGAATGAGACATCGGTGCTGTTGTCTTCGGAAAAGAATAAAATCTTTAAGTGTCTTCGGGGGGCTTTATCCTAAATCTGCTGAGATTTTAATTACGCCATAAAATCAAGGAGTTCTCTCCGTTTATTTCATTCCACAACGACTCATGTTAACAATGTTGCAATTTTATCGGTCTAATCTCTGAAAATTAAAAATGTTCGAAAACAAACTTCCCTAGCTAACGTTTTGTTCTTCATAATACGAATATTTCTAAACAGAACTAAAAGATTTTAGCTGAAAAGCCTTTCCGGTGGTGTTCAAAAATGTTCGTAACGTGGATAATCAAACGCTACACAAGAAATCCAAGACCTATTTCTTGGTATTTTTGTAATCTTATATCTTGTCATATATCCAATACAATTGCTGTGTGTGTGTGTGTGTGTGTGTGTGTGTGTGTGTGTGTGTGTGTGTGTGTGTGTGTTTGTCTGTGTGTGTGAGGAAAAATTATGAAAAAAACCAACACAGATAATTACTATTGGTCTTAGAGGCTTCATCAGAATTCTGATGAAGCCCCTAAGACCAACAGAGGTTAAATATCAATTTAATATAATTGTTCAGTGTTCGTTATTCCTTTTTCCATAACTTTTACTCACATTTTATCGGATTATATATATATACTAGACAAAACGTGACGTGTTGTGTCACCCATTCAGCTCTGAGTAGATAATTGAGATTAGGGAAAAGGGAGTTAGCAAAGCGAATAAAATCTTCTTTTTTTTTAAATACGACCAGACAAAAATTTTAGAATCATTTTGTAGGCTTTCTAAGGGAATGTTTGGCCTCATTTAAGCTACGGGTTGCTGGTTGTGAAATTTAACATAGAAATACATTTCAAATTCTCCTCTCTCTCTCTCTCTCTCTCTCTCTCTCTCTCTCTCTCTCTCTCTCTCTCTCTCTCTCTCTCTCTCTCTACTCCAGAGAAACTAACATTATATAATAAGGAGATAGTCAAGAGATACATAGAGGGGAAGAAATAGATAGACACAGAGTAAAGTAAAAAGATTGGTCGTTTTTTTTTTTTTTTACTTAATTGCAAATTACGACTAATTAAAACCAATTAAAACAGAATTTCTTTCGAAAATAATTCAATCCTAAAAGTAAGGAATAATTTAGTATAATTTTCATGTCATTAAACTAAACAATAAAAAAGCCTTTAGAAAGCAAAAGCTGATTAACTCAGCTTTTGTATAATAATAATAATAATAATAGACACGACTGGGTTAGGAAGGTGATCCACTTGGAATTATGCAAAAAATTTAATTTTGACCCTACAAAAAAATGGTATATGCATAAACCAGAATCTGTTCTTGAGAACGAAATGCATAAAATTTTCTGGGGCTTTGAAATAAAAACGGATCACCTTATCCCAGCAAGAAATCAGACCTAGTGCTGATTAACAAAAAAGAAAGAACTTGTCAACTGGTGGATTTTGCAGTTCCAGCAGATCACAGGGTGAAGCTGAAGGAAAATGAAAAAATGGACAAATATCTGGACCTTGCCAGAGAACTGAAAAAGTTATGGAATATGAAAGTCAAAGTGATACCAATTGTAGTTGGTGCACTTGGAACGGACCCAAAAGGATTGGAATAGGGTTTGGAAAATCTGGAAATCAGAGGAAGGATTGATACCATCCAGAACACTGCACTGCTGCAATCTGCCAGAATACTCAGAAGAGTCCTGGAGACCTGAGGAGACTTGCTGTCACTCAGACTCCAGTGAAAGACCATCAGCTAACACTGATGTGAAAACTTAAAAGGAAATAATATATATATATATATATATATATATATATATATATATATATATATATAAAATTAGTAATTTAGTATGTTTTAATAATAGATAGATAGATAGATAGATAGATAGATAGAAATTGGAACTATTGATATATAACTCTCGTAGTTATTTCTGATGATTGATTATCCACTTTCCGGTTTGCATACAAAATGAATTTAAAAAATATATGAAATAAGAAATGTCCATAACAAACGAAACTAAATATTTAATTAACAAATCAGAACACGCGTTATCATTTTAAAGGTTTATTGATTCTATTTTTATTAAAATAATCTACTGAAATATTCATATATTTTCTTGGAAACTCTCCGACAATTGTCTGGTGGTATTTTCTTAAACGTCATTACAAAATCGACACAGCCCAATCGAACCAATTATCTAAACATGAAAGGGAAGGATATGAGTTCATGCCTTTCCCCCAAAGACATTAGCGCTAAGAGTAAATCAAATAAACTCATCAAAGATTTAAAATTGGCTCGCCGATTTATGGTTATTATTATTATTAATAATTATTATACACATACATTCCAATTTTATCTGACGATAATTATTGCAACGCACGCACGCACGCACGCACCTATATATATATATATATATATATATATATACAAAGTATGTCATAAAAGTATCGAGATTGAAGCTGTATTTATCAAGATCGAAATGAACAATGAATAAAACGTTAATTTTTTTCAGAATACAAGGTGTGTTATAAAAGTGCCGGTTTGAAGATAGAAATGAAGAATGAATGGAACGTTATTTTTTCAGAATACAAGGTGTGTCAAAAAGTACAAAAAATCTCGATACATTTGTGACACAACTTGTATATGTGTATGTATGTATGTATGTGTGTGTGTGTGCGCGCGCGTGCGATAACCGCTTATTTTCAGATCTGATGTTTTTGTGGGGAGGTGACATGAAATAACTTTTTTATCCCCGCCCCCATAAATAAACCAGTGTTTAAAAAAACAACCCCGCTAAAATCAAAGTGACAAGCCTAGCAATTATTTCTATTTCACTTTGCAATCGAAATTATAGTCGAGCGAAAATGATATTGGCTTTTTAGCTTCACTCGGTTGGGAGCTCTTACAATAATGGACTAACTTTGATGACGCCAAAGACATAAATAAAATGTAGGGGAAAAAACATTAATGGGGGGGGTTAGTTATAGGGCAAAGGGCAATTGATGTAAAAGAAACGAAGATTGGGGGGGGTCGGGTCGGGTTAAAGTTAATTAGAAGGAATAAATGAAAAAAAAGAGGGAAACGACTAATAGAAATAACAGAGAAAAAGAGGAAGTTGATAGGTGATGTTGAAAGTGAATCGGTGAAAGTACAACAAGAGGAGGGAAAGAAAGAAAGACAAATGAAAGGAAGAAAATAGGAAAGAAAGATTTTGGAAAATAGAAGGAAAGAAAAAAACCATGAACAGAAAAGGAAAGAAAGATGTATGGAAAATAAAAGGAAACGAAGATGTAAGAAAAAATAAAGGAAAGAAAAGAACTATGAACAGAAAATGAAAGAAAGGTATAAGGAAAAGTTAAAAGACAAGGAAGGAAGTTGTAAATAAAAGAAAAGGAGAGAAAGATGTATAGAAAAGAAAAGGAACGGAAGTACGTATCAAATTTTAAAAAATTAATTTAGTTTTTTTTTAATTATTTTTTTTAATTATTAAAAGAAATAGAAAAATAGATCACTAATTAGGACTGAGCATTTTTTAATAGTGACCACCCCAAGCGGAGTTTTAATAGGTTTGAATTCAGAGTTTTCCTTCTCCTAGACTGGTTGCCTAACCAAGGTTAAAGAGTCCAGTCTGCCCTACTATTTACCCATGCCTGGATGGAAAGTAGTTGGATTCATACCTTTCCCAAGGGTATTAGCGCTATGTAAACTGTAACTTCGTCCAGGATTTGAACTCGGGTCGACGAGTCCATTTCCTACTACTCTAACCATTTGATCACGCGCCTCCAACCAAATCCGACAGTATGTAATAAATAGAAAAACACGAAGTATTCCAAGAAGATGAGTCTCATTCTTGATGGTGACGTCGATGTTATAACGTTTCGATTTTTTAACAAACCTTCATTAGGACTTGAGGTTGGCGAAATGTTGTGTGGTGAGGATGGATGACTTTCGAAATAATTGAAGAATGGGTGGTTGTGTATGAAGAAAAGGAAATTAACCATTGTCGGTCAAGCGTTAGTTCTAGGACGAGTGAAGATATTCAAGAAGTGATGAAAGCTGTGGAGGTTTCGTGGGATTACATGGTTGTGAGACGAGAAGGATCTAAGTCGACAGAATGTATCATTATTATACTATAGTGAGAGAAGTTTAAGTTGGAATTTATGCCAATAACTATCAATGCAAAATGTCAATTGTTTGAGAAATATATAGAATATGAAATAGTTCTTTACATTTGGATAACAGTAATTGTAATATTACGACATAATGTAGCGTATTTTGTTGATGGTCTTTAGATATAAATATATACATATATATAGAGTATCATTGTATGTATAATACTAAATCTGCTCTACTTACGTATTGAGCACTTTATTTTTGTTATAACGCTGACTTATCTGCGTAACACTTATACCAACCAAAATAATGAGTCCAACTCAATACTTTTACCGGTAAGGCATTCCCTTTTCACACACACACACACACACACCACATTATATATATATATACATATATATATATATATATAAATATATATATATATATATATATAGAGAGAGAGAGAGAGAGAGAAGGGTGAGATAGATAGATAGATTGATAGATAATGAGAAAAGTACAATAGATGTTTCCCCATTTATAATCATTGCTCAAAATTCTTAAACATTTCAAGAAAATAAAAAGAATAAGAACTTACCAAATAAATTGGCAACTCATTAAAAAGTCAAAAACATCAACAGGTTTTTTAAATTGATTAGAAGTCACATATCAAATTTTATTAGAAAATATTTAAGGTGTAATGTGGAAGCGCGTGGTGTAATGGTTAAAGCCACGGGAAATGGACTCGTCGCCCCGAGTTCAAATCCTGGATGTGATCATTGCATTTCACTTAACGCTAATAATCTTGGGAAAGGTATGAATCATACTCTCCCTCCAGCTATGGGTAAATAGTAGGGCAGACTGGGCTCTTTAACCTTGGTTAGGCAACCGGTCTAGAAGGAAAACTCTGAATTCAAACCTGTTGAACTTCGCTTAAGAAATTGACCTTGTGTCACATCCTGCTCGTGCGGAGGGGGTTGGTAAATATATTATATTATATATATATATATATATATATATATATATATATATACAATTATTATATATATATGGTATAATCAATATGGTTTTGTAAATGATAAATCAATACTATCTAATATTTTGGAAATTATTGATACAATAAATTAATATTTGATGGATAGGGTTAATACAGTTGTCATATATTTGAAATTCATCAAAATAATAATATCTCATTACCGTTTACTTGTAACATGAAAAAGATTACGTATTTCTAAGAAAAATAGATAAATAGATTATTTAGATTATTCGGACTATTTTCCTCATCTTTATTGTTATCTGTACAACGTTTCAGCCGATGTGCTCTCCGGCCTTCTTCGGGAATTTCTTGTTTGACTCGAGAGCCTTCTCGGGGGTGGCGGGGGGGGGGGCGCATCGGCCGATACGTTGTACAGACAACAATAAAGATGAGGACAATAGACTGAATAATCCGAATAATACTAATTATCAAGCCTCATTTCAAAAGTTCAGAGAAATAAGAAAAATGTGAAGTATTAGATATTGGATCCTAAAACATTTTTTAAAAAAGTTGAATATAAACTAAGAAACAAGAAAATCAAAAAAGTAAATTAGGAGTGCGATCTAGGAGTTGGGATTGATGTTACTCTTAAAGCTGACAATTATATTTTGTGAATTATATCAAATACAAATGGAACGATTGGCTGGATGGTTAGAAATTTGAATTCAAGGAAGGTAAATTTATCGAACCGGGAACCTTGTGATTCCAAAGCTGACACTCTACCGACGGAGCTAAACCGGACCTTATATAATAATTTTATTAGGAAGCGCGTGGTGTAATGGTTAAAGTCATGGGAAATGGACTCGTCGACCCGAGTTCAAATCCTGGACGTGTTATTTGCATTTCACTTAGCGCTAATACCCTTGGGAAATGTATGAATCCCACTCTCCCTCCAGCTATGGGTAAATAGTAGGGCAGACTGGGCTCTTTAACCTTGGTTAGGCAACCGGTCTAGGAGAAGGAAAACTCTGAATTCAAACCTGCTGAACTCCGCTTAAGAAATTGACCTTGTGTCGCATCCTGCTCGTGCGGAGGGGTTGGTAAATATATATATAATAATTTTGTTTTTTGTTTTTCACCGATGCGAGGTGGTTATTGTATCAAATATTCCATTCGTTTTCTGTAGCACCAATATTTTGTTTTTGATTATCTATATCTATACATATATAAAAGAGGGGTTGGGTAAATACAAAACCTCTGCTGCCTAGTAGTTGTACCTTACTCCTATGAAAGACTAGGGGAGTAAACCCCCAAGACAAATCAGGAGCCGGAGTCCCTAAAGTGGTGTGATGCTGAAATCCAGTGCTACCCAGTAAACTCCTACGACATTGGTTGCTTACCTTTCATTTGAATCACAGTGGCAGTGTGGAGAGGGGGGATTTGCTGCTTGGGCAACAGTTCATCCTCCATATGAACCCGTAGTTCCGAAAAAAATGGACACTACGCCATCGTCTCTCGTAGACGGAAGGATGTCAACAAAAATTTTGTTTGAAAAATATGCAAATAATATGACCTCACATAGAATAGTGTACTTGGGCCTGGGATCTTGTGGCGAGAGATGGAAATTGGAGTGTAATAATGATATCGGAAGGCATACAAAGAAGAGGGGCAAAAATAATAAAAGGAATAAAGGAATTACAGAATGACAGAATATGTGTAATGCATTAATCAAGAAAAAATATAAATTCATGAAGAAAGAAAGAAAGTAATAAAGAAAGAGTGATAGATTGATTAAATGAATAAATGAATGAATGAAATAAAGAGATTGATGAATGCCAAAATGTGTGTCACGAAATACATAAATCAAGAAAGAAACAAAGAAAGAAGCAAAGATATATAGACTGATTAAATGAATGAATGAATGAATGAAAGAGAGATTGATGAACGACAGAATGTGTACAACGTAATAAACCACAGAGGTGAAGTAGAAAAAGAAAGAAAGAAAGAAAGAAAAGAAAGAAAGAAAGAAAGAAAGGAAAAGAAGAAAGAAAGAAAGAAAGAAGGAAAGAAAGAAAAGAAAGAAAGAAAGAAAGGAAAAGAAAGAAAGAAATGAAAGAAATAAAAGAAAGAAATGAAAAGAAAGAAGGAAAGAAAAGAAAGAAAGAAGAAAAGAAGAAAGAAAGAAGAAAGAAAGAAAAGAAAGAAGAAAGAAAGAAGAAAGGAGGGAAAAGAAAAAAGAAAGAAAGAAAGGAAAAGAAAAAGAAAGAAAGAAAGAAAGAAAAAAAAGAAGGAAAAGAAAAAAGAAAAAAAGGAAAAAAAGAAAAAGAAAGAAAGAAAAAAAGAAAAAAAGAAAGAAAGAAAGAAAGAAAAGAAAAAAGAAAGAAAAGAAAGGAAAAGAAAAAGAAAGAAAGAAAGAAAGAAAAAAAGAAAGAAAGAAAGAAGGAAAAAGAAAAAGAAAGAAAGAAAAAGAAAGAAAGAAAGAAAGAAAGAAAAGAAAGAAAGAAAGAAAGAAAAAGAAAAAAGAAAGAAAGAAAGAAAGAAAGGAACAGAAAAAAGAAAGAAAAGAAAAGAAAAGAAAGAAAAAAGAAAGAAAGAAAGAAAGAAAAAAGAAAAAAGAAAGAAAGAAAAAGAAAGGAAAAGAAAAAGAAAGAAAGAAAAGAAAGAAAGAAAGAAAGAAAGAAATGAAAGAAAGAAAGAAAGAAGATGCGTATAGAAAATAAAGAGTGAAATGGACGCCATAAACAAAAAAGTAAGAAGGCATGAAAGTAATTGGCTATGAATGAAATAAATGAAGAAAAAAAGAAAGAGAAAGAGAAATCCTGAAAAAGAAAGATTAACGCTTCTTCGAGTGAGAAACATGTTAAATGACAGAGCAATTCGTGATCAAATGGAAATGTCGAGTATTAACGTATAATATCCAATCTCTGAAAAACATGTGAACGAGGAATCACACTGAAGAAGCTTTGGGAATAATAAGAAAAAAAAAAAAAAGAGAAAAGAAAACAAATGTGAAAAGAAAGAAGATTTTAACTTGCGCAGTTTCCAATGGCGCATGCAAATTGTTGTTTTGTTTTGAAGTCGTCTGCAATGCGCATAAAATGGTGGATTACATTTAATACTTTCACAGAATTAGGTGATTCAAGTCAGAGAATCACAATGATTTACCGCCAGATTGTTCCAACAAGAAAAGTTGCTCGAGATTTTTTTCCAGTTTGTTTAAAATGTTCATTATCTTTCGTTGGCTAATTTTAACATTTCAGACTTAGTTTTAATGTTAGCAATCAACGTAACACGACATAACTGGGACACATTTATGTCAAGTAGACCCCATTTCGGAGGTGATTGTTGTTTTAACTATACAGTAAAAAAGGAAGGTGTTTTATTTGTTTTTCTTGCTTTAGATTGTTTGATCAAAAGAAGCTGAGCCCAGGTGGATGAGCAGTTCATGACATGTGTTACATAATAATTGGATCCCTAATACATTTTTAAGGTAGTGTAGAAATCATTATGGCGATCAGTACAGCTGATGGCCTTGAGAGTGAGTGACAGCGTTTGACCTCACTCTGACCTTACTTTCTGGGGATAGACCGTGAGAAACGGAACCCCGATAGAAAGCCCCCTTCCAGTTTAAGGAGTAAGCAACTCAGTTAGTCAGTTAGAAGTTAGAAGCCAAGCTAGCAAGATATGAGTCTCACTGCGCAGATTGTCTGGTCTGGGGATCTACGAATAAAGTAACATCATCGTAAATCGAAGTCTTTGTTTATTACTAAAAACTAACAATGACACAGGGCTTCTGAGACCAAGAAATCCCTAGTAACAGAAACCAGACCTGGAATCCTCAATAAAAGACCAGACGAGACCTTAGAAGATATACCAGACCAAGATAGATGATAGACGATCAGAAGCAAAGCCGGCCAGAAAAATAGACGACCAGAGTAAGAATAATAGAAAGGTATATAACGTTATATGCTGATTTGGCTTAGTGAAAAGACCAGTATATAACATATACCTATTTAGTGCCGGTAAAGAATGCGCTATGCAACACATGCAATACTCCACTTTCGCCCTATCTTGGGCTAGACGGGCGGTCGGAGAGGCCCCCTCCGATCAATCGGCTGGTCACGTCAAGCCCTAGCACCTATATGATTTTCCCAACCCTATTGCCCTTATGGCAAGCCCCAACCCCTTTTTATCATATGGGTGCTAGAAGGCGGTGGCTGCGGGTCTACATGTCCTGGGAATGACGTTAAACTCTATCTGATGGTGAGGTTTCAGTTCTTGGAGGTTTGGGGAATGTGGAGCACCCCTTCATCACCATTGCTCCCTGGTCCACTCTGACCCGGAGTGGTAGTACCTGTTAGGCTCCCATCTATGGGTTAAATAGAAAAAATGTATTTATAAAAAAATTGTATTATCCATTAAGAATTGATTTATTTCAAAACTTTATCGGCATTAAATGACCCACTGAGGTTGATATGCCGTAAAACAAAACAAACCAAACCAAACCAAACCAATCAAAAGAAGCTATAGACTCAAATTTCTAGAATTTATTTTCCACATGACTGAGAATATTCGAACCATCATTATTGAATATACGAGGATGAGTCAAAAATGAATGCCATTTTGTTTAGGACAGGTATAATTACCAACACAGTACCACTTTTCATACATCAAAATCAAGTTGGTCGACTGTGGATCACATTCTTACTTCTCCACATAGTCACCGTTTCTCTCAATAGTGTTCCACCTTCGAATTAGAGCATGTATCCCTGCCTCGTAAAATTCTGTTGACTTCCTTTGAGACACTTTTTCACTACAGATTTCATTTCCTTGTCAGTGAAATAATGTTTGCCTGTCAAATCCTCTTTCATGGGGCCGAAGAGATGCAATCATTATTCCAGAAACAAGGAAGTGAAATCTGTAGTCAAGAAGTAGCTCTCGTTCAAAGGTGAAATATTGCTATTGAGGGAAATGGTGACTATGTGGGGAAGTAAGGATGTGATCCACAGAGGACCAGCTTCATTTTGATGTAGGATACATGTTCCTGTGTTGGTAATTATACCTGTCCTAAACTAAATGGCATTACTTTTTGGCTATAGGAATTGTTACCCACCGGTCTTCATCATCAGATACAGAATGAGGAATGTTTTATTATTCTTATATCCCAGCTGTCTATACGTTGCCTGAAGATTGCTTTCACCGTTAATCTCATATATTCAAGTCAGTAATGGTCATCACAACTCTCTCTCTCTCTCTCTCTCTCTCTCTCTCTCTCTCTCTCTCTCTCTCTCCATATATATATATATATATATATATATATTCCTGGTATTCTGCTATTTTCCACATCGTTAGATACAATGTACTTCCATTTCGTTTATGGTCGCGCTCTTCTTCTCCATGTTGGTCCGAAATTGTCTATAAACTTTGCGATTTGCATTGCTGATACTTGACAACTGACCATTCTACAAAAAAAATATATTTCCTCCTTATCTAGTATATCCATCAAAACAAATGTATTTCACCAACGTTAAGCCCCTATTTCATGTGCCATTAGAATCTTTAAGAGAATCTATACATATTTAGTTATGAATCTGTGTACAGTTGATTATATGAAAGGTTTGTTTATTCATAATTTGGAAATATAATGAATTAAGATTTGTATGTGTACGAATATTTGTTTCACCCACAAGCACTATATATATATATATATAATCCTGGATGAGGCTGTTTGCATTTCACATAGTGCTAATACCTTTGGAAAGGCATGAATCCGACTATTCCGCTCTAGTTATGGGTTAACAATAGAGCGCGCTTGGTTCTTTAACCTTGGTTAGGTAACCAGTCTAGGAGAAGAAAAACTTTGAATTCAAACTTGTTAAACTCCGTTTAGGATATTGACCTTGTGCCACATCTGACTCGTGCGGCGTGGTTCGGTATATATATATATATATATATATATATATATATTATTAATAATATTATTATTATTAGAGGAAAATAAAGGATTTACCATGGTTTCAATCAAATTGAAATGATTTCATCAGGATCCTACGTTTAATTAAGTCGATGTAATTCCTTAGTTAAATTAATTATTATTATCCGAAAATATCTTTAATTTAACTAAGGAATTACATCGACTTAGTTAACGTAGGGTAGGGTCCTGATGAAATCATTTCAATTTGATTGAAACCATGGTAGACCCTTAATTTTTCCTCTAATAATATATTATAATTATGTAAATAATATAGTCTGTTTTATTTGGACTATATTCTTCTGGATTATTAATAACTGATACCACTGCAACGCAAGTTAAGCAAATTGTTATATATATATATATATATATATTATATTATATATATATATATATATATACGTTTTTTTTAGTTTCTGGTCGAAATAAAAAATATATACGAGATGACGGTTTGTTAAGTTTTTTTCTTTGAAAGTTAAATATTGATGTGTATATAATTTATTTTATGATTATTATACATTGAGTCTTTTTTAGGGATTTATAAAAATCCTTGTATTAGTATATATGTTTTATACAAGAGCATACAGTATGGTTGTTCAGTTAGATTCCGATGATCCCAAATATAATCATCCCTTACTTACCAGTCTCTTGGATTACTTTACACACACACACACACACACACACACACACACACATGTATATATATATATATATATATATATAATATATAAAGATAGATCTAATGAGTCAGACGAACCTACTAAAAGTTTACCTTAATGCTCTTTAGGGCTAAGATTTTAGCCTGAAGAGTATTAAGCGAAACTTTTAGTAGGTTCGTCTGACTCATTAGATTTATCTTTATTATTTGCTCTACTTAGGTATTGAGCACTTTTTAATTATTAGCCTTAGTCTCCTGGTGGGTTTGTATGTATATATATATATATATATATATATATATATATATATATATATATATATATGCATATAAATTGTTTTTTTCGTTTGGCAAAGATATTGTACTAATAGATTATTTTTTGTTGGTACGATTATCTTGGTCTTTACTTTTTTACAAAAATTTTTTTCTTCCCGGTTGATGTTTGGTAGTATATTTTTACAATCAAACTATTTGCCGGGTTTTTTCTCACCGCGAGGATTTACCAACAAGTTTGGTATATATATATATATATATACCAAACTATATATAATGATAATAATATGTAATCATTTCAATCTTGCGTTGCTCTTCAGGTTTTGGCCTTATGCCAAACTAAACTAAGCTAAGTATATATATTTTTTTTCCTAACTCACAACTTTTTGATATTTCATGTAATGACATCAATTTATTCGTTTGCTGTTATGAAATATATAAATCTAATACTCCAAACAGCGTCAGTAGCATTATTAAATTTTTCCCCATTTCTCTTTTTTATCTTTCAGTGAAGACAGACGCACAGCAAATGTCATTGCTTTGGGACAAGGTGTGGAGTGTTTGACAGTTGACCGCAAGTAAGTATCAAAATAATTATCGACATTTTTTTCTTATTCATTTATTTATCTTTTTTTTTTTCTGGCGATAGTGTAAGATGTTGAGGATCATCAAGATTCTTAATATCTTACATCATTTTCTGAGTGGTAACATATTTCATTCTGGTATTATTTTTCTCATATCATTTATATTCCCGATGGCAATCTTTCAAATTCGAGTCCTTCTAAGACTCTGCGAACTTCTTGAGAGTTCAATTGTCAGCAACGGTCGTTACGACTCTGTGTCAACGTTGCATACTTGCAAGAAGGATATAGACCTTTTTTTTATTAACTTTTTTTACTTATTTATTTATTTGTTTGTTTGTTTGTTTCTTTATTATTTATTTATCTGTTTTTCTATGGTTAACGATATGTGACAAATGATGAACCAAGTATTTTTAAATACGGGAAAGAAATATGTGGAATATGCAATAAATCCCATGATCCTCTGTCATTTCATTTTTGCAAGTCAAAAATTTGTTTTACTCAAAACAAGAAAAATTATGGTTTGTTTGAAATTGGACGGAATTTCTTTTTAATTCTAGAGGTGTACTTGCTTCTTTTCCGATACTACACACACACACACACACACACACACACACATATATATATATATATATATATATATATATATATATATATATATATATATATCTGACAAAACACAGGAATGGAGAGTCAAATACAACTGGCATATAAATATGATGATTAAAAAAAAGGGAAAAAGCAGGAAATGGTCTCACTCGAATCACTAGTTGACAACCATCATATATATATATATATATATATATATATATATATATATATATATATATATATATATATATATGAATTTATTATTTATTGTGTATAAACTTTGTTCTTGTGAACGTTGTTTTTTTGGGTATTATGAAGCATGGAAAAAAACAGAAACAGAAACAAAAAAAAAACAGAATTTTAATGTCAGCTGTTGTTCTATCCCTGGTTCGATTTGTTCCGATATTTTGCGTGAACATTCACCCTTCGTCAAGGTATAAAGACTGACCGGGAAATCAGTATCTGGGAGAAAAAAAATTGAAGTGAAACATAATCCATTATTCAAACCTTCTTTATATGATATATTAATGCATATGCATATAAGTTAGGATAGCAAAGACATAAAGTCAACGACGCGATTTTCAAACCAAGTGTTGATTTGAGAATCGTATAGGTGAGAAACTAACAGTTCCCAAGTGCCCGTTTACTTTATTCGTCGCTACCTTAACTTAGATATATATGCTATATCAATAATATTGAGCACTCTTTACTTATAAATATAGCAAAGTACATAACGAATATCAATATTGTATATATTTATATTTTTTTCACGTTGTCTCTGTCTCTCTGTCTGTGTCTCTCTCTGTACACACACACACAACACACACACACATATATATATATATATATATTATATATCGTTCTCCCCTTATCTCTCTCATGTGATCGCGAAAACATGACACTGGCAGTTGTGAGTAACATTGTCTTTTAACATTTGAAATGCAAATAGCTTTATCTTGAATATTGAGCATAGTTACCGAAATATCTGCCAGGCATTAGCACATTGTCCTTTATATTTTTCAGTATTAAATACATATATGTGTGTGTGTGTATGTGTGTGAGAGAGAGAGAGAGAGAGAGAGAGAGAGAGAGAGATAATGGAAATGAATCCGACAGATATGTCGAAAAGATAAATTAAAGAAAAAATATAGTCAGTATTCTACTTAAAATTATTTTAAATACAAAATATATTAATAATAGAGATTAGGTCTCTATTTGTCTGTAACCGAAGCTACGTCACTGCTTACGTCATATTACCCAAAAATATCATAACATATAATAAATACACTCAAAATTTGAGAATGCAACCTTAAACGATCCCCATTGTTTTAAAAAATACATGCCCACTATTATATATTTATATATAGTTTGTTTTATTTTAATATATACTTATATTTACAGAACTAAGTTTCTATTTCAAATTGTTTTAGTTTTTTACTTATTTAATAAATTTTATGATTTTACTTACTTATGATACAAAAAAAAAAAATATATATATATATATATATAGAGATAGAGAGAGAGAGAGAGAAAGAGAGAGAGAGAGAGAGAGAGAGGGGATGTGTGTATGTGCACAGAGAGAGGGGGTGGAGGGGAGAGAGATGTGTGTATGTGTAGAGAGAGAGAGACAGAGAGAAAGAGAGACAGAAACAGAGAGACAGAGAGGGAGAATCTTCATAAATATATTATCTATTTATTAATTTATGTCACTAAATTCCACAAGGTATGGTTCACATTCATATAACAGGTGATTTAACTATGTTTTTCTTCTTTATTTTATTCAAACTCCAGTGCCGCTTCGGTAATTGTATATTCATCATCCCTGTAATTTTCAAATCCGTTTTTGTTGAAGGCAGATGGAACCGAAATGTTTATCGCAATTTGTATATCATAAATCCTAAAGGCTTCGTAGAAACATCAATTGCGAGAAGTAGAAGAAGAATCATTACCCTGCGATATAAAATAACATTATAACACAATAATATATTTATTTGATGTCTAAAGTCTTATACATTATTGATATTTATTCTTTAGCCAGAGATACCAACACCTGATACGCATTTTCTCTCTCTCTCTCTCTCTCTCTCTCTCTCTCTCTCTCTCTCTCTCTCTCTCTCTCTCTCACACACACACACACACACACTCTCTCTCTCTCTCTCTCTCTCTCTCTCTCTCTCACACACAGACTCTCTCTCTCTCTCACACACACATCTCTCTCTCTCTCTCTCTCTCACACACACAGACTCTCTCTCTCTCTCTCTCTCTCACACACACACACACACACACTCTCTCTCTCTCTCTCTCTCTCTCTCTCTCTCTCTCTCTCTCTCTCTCTCTCTCTCTCTCTCTCTCTCTCATACACACACAGAATTTCCATATACTTCTAAATAAATTAATAAATAATGGGGTCAACATCCTCTAAGAATGCTATGACATTATATTTTTCCAAATATGTATATGATGAAAACTGGACATTGACTTGGATAATTAACCAACCATTTGTGAAATTACGATTTTTTCTTACTTTTAATTTACTTATTGCTGTTTAATATTGTTACATAATCTATGCGGTTGCATAGATTATTGTCAATCCCCTGTATTTCTGAGGGGATGGCCCTTTTCATATCACGGGCGGGACTTTCCATGAATATTACAGAAAGCCCGGGAAATACGTGAAGTCACGTGGAACCTGGTTGGGTCTTCAGTTTCAGTTTGGACGTCAGGCAGGGAAGATGTACTGCCTTAACTGGAGATCACTGCATACGCGCGTTATGTTAGTTACATGAAATGTTTAGTTAAGTAAATAAAAGCTTACGAAAATAACAGGGTTTTGTGGTTGATGAATATCTTGGCAACAAGACTGATCTAGAAGAAGAAATACATTAAGTGCGACCGACCACCAAGACGCTAGAAGAGACGTTAGAAGAGACGCTATCAGAAGAACGTAAGATACTAAAGATGAACAGAAGAAAAATAGAAGTAAGAAAGTAAGGAAAGAAAGGGTATACAACAATATATCAAGCCCCTTACCAACCCTACTCTCAATTTTGTAAATGCGTCTAATGAGGGGGGAATGTGCTGATAGTGTTATATAATTCATGGGTAGCCTATGAATTATATAAGTAAGTCTAGCTAGATTTTTTAATTGAACTTCGTTGAAAATTCAAAATCGGGGGCGGGGGTTAATGGAAAGTTACTATTATAGTTATGATTGGCAGGTAATAACCTTTACTTGACCACCACCACTCCCCGACACCTGCCAATAAAAAGGCGTGTGAAAGGAAAAGAAATTAAGTTAGTCAAGCAGTTTCCGGCCGTTAGTCAGAAGGGCTGGACGTAGTGTTCCCTCTCTCTAAAATGTCAACTTCTCACCGCGCAGTTAGAAAACCTTTTGAGCTGGGTTTTTTGTAATAAAGACTAAAAGAAAACAAAGTCTTGATTATTAATTATTAACCAAGAAATGAGCAGACACCCAGCCCACCAAAGAAGAAATTAACTCAACCCACGGAAGAAAGCCTAAAGGAAGATCGCGGTCGACGTGGTAGAATAAGCGGAAAAGTAAGAACACATCACATCTTCATCTCCTCATCATTCATTCTCTCACCTGTCTACTCTCTCGATCCATTATATACCCAGCAGAGATGAACGGGTATATAACAATAGAAGATGAAATAGTTTATTGCAGGTAGGAACCGATTTTTAAACGTGCAAATAGGAAAGAAACCTTTCAACTAATTGTCCGTTCTACCCTTTTTTCCAGCTCTTTCAATCAGTTGATCGGAGATCTAAACGAATTGAAGGAAAAAGATTACGGTGACGAAGCCAGAGGTGCCCACAGGTAAGTTCAAAGCTTTCTATCACTAAAGCTATATCGACATATAAGATCATAGGATTCACAGTTTATATTTCGACAGAGGTAAAATCATTTGGACTTAAATGACCCTATCCCCCAGGCAACACCTGCCCCTTTGATTTAAAGAGACAGAGCTGGGTTTATTGCCTAGGGCCTGCTGTGCCTAAAAAAAAAAGAATGCCGACGGGATTCACGCAATTTTTAGGCACTAGCTACGTATGAGCTTCGGTTTGTACGTTGTTTCTCAATATAAAGACCCTTGTGTTCACCGCCCTGTCGGCTGGGGCATTAGAATGCACCGACTGCACCTCTGCACAAGGGTAAGACTCCACCAATGTGGCCACCAGTTGGCCGTGGATGGCGACCCGTGATGCTTAAGGATAGAGCCCAGGTTGATGAACAGTTCATGACATGCAATACTCCACTTTCGCCCTATCTTGGGCTAGACGGGCGGTCGGAGAGGCCCCTCCGATCAATCGGCTAGTCACGTCAAGCCCTAGCACCTATATGATTTTCCCAACCCTATTGCCCTTATAACAAGCCTCAACCCCTTTTTATCATATGGGTGCTAGAAGGCGGTGGCTGCGGGTCTACATGTCCTGGGAATGACGTTAAACTCTATCTGATGGTGAGGTTCCAGTTTTGGAGGTTTGGGAATGTGGAGCACCCCTTCATCACCATTGCTCCCTGGTCCACTCTGACCCGGAGTTAGGGTCCCATCTATGGGTTAAATAGAAAATGTATTTATAAAAAAATTGTATTATCTTTTAAGAATTGATTTATTTCAAAATTTTATCGGCATTAAATGACCACTGAGGTTGATATGCCGTAAAACAAAACAAACCAAACAAACCAAAATCAACAGATTGACCTCTCTGTTAGTTATTTATGGTTTTCCAAGTCTCGCTGGAGATTTTACAAATATCTCAAAATCACTCCAAAATGTGATATGAAAACTCGTTGTCGATTAATTTTAATTTTAAAGCAAAAGATTCTGTAAAATATATCTACTGCTATACATCCCCTTAAGGGAATTTTTGTTGAAATAATTGTTTAATTTATTTTCTTTCTTTTTCTTCTTCTGTTAATTTTTTCCTCTTTCTTATTCCTTCTTTGTTTCTTCTTTCTTTTTCCTCTCATCTATTTTCCTCCTCCCTCTCATTTCTTCTTCTTCTTCTTCTTCTTCTTCTTCTTCTTCTTCTTCTTCTTCTTCTTCTAAAATCTATTGGCTTCATTTCCTATTTTATTGCATTCTTCTTTCTTACTTTTCTTCTTTAATTTCCTCCTCGTTATCCTTCTTTTCCCTGTGTCTACAATTTCTTCTTCTTCTTATTATTATTATTATTATTAAATTATCAAATCTATGTGAATTATTCCTACTTTTTGTATACTCACTTTCTATTTTTATTCTTTTTATATCCTCTTCTTCTTCTCCTTCCTCTTCTCTTTCTTCTTTAATTAAGCTCTTTTTCATTTTTATTCTGTACTTTCTTTTTGCCCTGCCCTCCTCTTGATAGGTTTTTTTCTTCCCTCTCCTTCTCCTACTACTACTGCAACTAATACTACTACTACTACTACCACCTTTTCTTATTATTCTCCTCCTCCTCCTCCTCCTCCTTCTTCTTCTTCTTCTTCTTCTTCTTCTTCTTCTTCTTCAATTAAGTTCTTTTACACTTGTATTCAGAAGTCTTTATTCTCCTTTACACACGCCCTCAGATGTATAACTAAAACAATAATAAATAGTTTTCAGATTACAAGAGAAAATGCCCGTCTCTTTTGTTCTTATCAGTTAATGAAAGCCAGCAACATCCAGCCTAATTTCGTGATCACCGTTCTCAACTGTAATCAATGGAATATTAATAAATATTAATAAATCTATGAATGAAAAAAGAATAACAGTTAATAATAATAATAATAATAATAATAATAATAATAATAATAATAATAATTAATTGCGTAGAGTTTCCGCACGTAAGTTATCTAATCATTTTTGTTTTTATTTATTCATTTCTTTTTTCTTTTCTTTTTTTGTGCGCACATTTCTCGAGCGAATAATTTACACGAGCCTGGCTTGCGTAATGTCAAGAATCAAGTAATTATTCCGCCAACGAACGTTTTATTTGCCCCTCCTTATAAATGTTAGTTATAAGAAAGAAAGTCTTCTTTGATTAAAAGGCGAAATGGTTCGGAAATGAAATGACTCTAATGAAGAGATAAACCAAAAAGAACAATGTTAGTTTGGTTTTTGCAGATAGAAATTTTCAAACAATTTCCTCTGAGATTCATTGTACAAGCTTCATTGTTTCTTTCAAACTGAAAATTAGACGAGAAAAAGAAAACATTTAAATTTTGACGAGTGATGTAAAAGTTAATTTATCTTTTCTTATTTCTTCCTTTAACCTACTTTCTTTCTTTTTATTTTAATTGGTTCTTTCATTCTTCCTTCTTTTTTCTCTTTCTTCCTTTCTTTCTTTTTTTCTTTATGTTCGCTTTTTCTTTCTTCATATGTATTCTTCTTTCTTTCCATTTTCCTTCTTTCTTCCTTACTTTTTGTTTATTCCTTTCTTCCTTTCTTTCTTTCTTTCTTCTTTCGTTCTTTCTTTTCTTTACTTTTTTCTTTCCATATTTATTCATCTATTTATTTTTCCTTTTCTTTCCTTTTTCTTCTTTTAAATCATGAATCATCTTTTATTTTGCAGGTCGAGTGCTGGTCATGGCAGTTCGACCCACGAAATTGAATCTCCAACGAAAGAGAAACCAGACAAAGACTTTGACGATATTCGACTCGAGCATATGGAAGTGATAGCCACTTTGGGGGTAGGAGGTTTTGGTCGAGTGGAATTGGTAAGTTTCGAAACCGTTCATTAAAAAAATGATCATAGGCTAATATTAGTGAAATAGATCACTAATTAGGACTGAGTCTATCCTAATAGTGACCCCCCCCCTAAGAGTAGCTTTAATAGGTTTTAATTCAGAGTTTTCCTACTCTTAGACTGGTTGCCAAACCAAGGTTAAAGAGCTCAGTCTGTTCTGCTATTTACCCACAGCTTGAAGAGTAGTTGGATTTATACCTTTCCCAAGGGTATTAGCGAACTGTAGCTTCGTCCACGATTTGAACTCGGGTCGACGAGTCAATTTCTTACGACTCTAACCATTAGACCACGCGACTCCAGCTAAGAACAACCACGTCGTCTCCACTCAGGAACTCCTTGGAAATGTATGGCTGCAGAGAGGTCTTCCCTTTCAATGATGACTCAAATCTTAGTAGTCAAGGGGATTCAGTTCAGAAAAGCTGAAATGACTCATCTTGTGGGTGTTAGGATCATGAAAATTCTAGGACAGCCGCTCCTAGGTCACGTGGGTGAGAGAGAGAGAGAGAGTGTGTGTAGAGGTTTGTTAAACATTTCCGGCTTACCCTGGGCCGTATACTTCTTACACGGCTTCACCACTGTTCACCAATTGCCTTTATAGATTTAGAGGGGTTGTAGATGTTGACGTCCCGGATCCGTTAGGGAAACTCGCTTCTGTTTTGGCAGCGGACGATACGTTTGTTCCTGACCGTGCTCAGAGAAGGACCTGGCCACTTTCAACAAAATCCCGAATCGTTGTGGTTGGCGGCTAGTGCTAAAAGCATAGAGCGCTTTTTCATTTCCTGTAAGAGACCGGAAACTGCCATGTTGATGCTCTAAATACGTCTGAAAGGAAATTAGAATTATAAAATTTCCACATATTGCAGACATTACGTTCGCCTTCCATTCACAGCCCACTTAAGGTGTGTTCTCAGATTATTCTCTCTCTCTCTCTCTCTCTCTCTATATATATATATATATATATATATATATATATATATATATATATATATATATGAAAAGGGGTAACTTAACGGAGAAGGCAAAAAATCGAACTAGTCGCGATTTTGACTGTCGATAAAAATAATTAACCGAGTAAGTCGTAATTATGAATGAAAATAAAAGTGCTCAATACATTTGTAGAGCTGGTTTAAAAACCAATATAGTCAGAGTAAGCCTACTCGAGTTTCACCGGAGTATCGTCAGGGGTATTCTGTGTAGAATTATCTAAATTATTTTTTTAAAAACGGATATAAACAAGATACTCTATCATGGTTTCGCATATACATATATATATATATATATATATATATATATATATATATATATATATATATATAAATATCATTTATATACCTAGATAATAAATCAAACTTTTCTAATAAACTATCTCAATTTTTTTAAATGCATGTCACGATGTCATTATTTCTATCAACTTTAACTTTTAACTAATCAAGTCATTTTAGAATTTAATAAAGATATATAACTCATTTAACTGTGGCATATGGAAATCTAATATATTGCAATGGAGTTATCAGAATAATAGTTGATTAGAATAATTTTATTTATTTTGTTATTGTCAAAAAGAACTACAATGGTTAAATTACAAAAATACTAATAGTACCATGTACTCGCTTGGTTACCTCATTTCAGGAATGAAGCTGCCTCGTTTAGAGGTACCAGATACTTTTTACAATATCACAATTTTTTAAAGGGAACCCCATTTTTGGCAAACATGTGGAGTACCTAAACTTTGAGCGCCCCCCTACCTAACATTTATCTAACATTCAAGATTGTAATTTTCTCGACTTCACTTATGTTCGTTTAGTTATGCCTCGTTGGCACTTGGCCGGTTTCTGTGTTCTCACAAGACCCAGATTCCTTTGTTTGTCTTCATTCTATATACCGGTCGCCAATTTAGTTAACCCTTGGTCGACCACTGGAAATTTCTAGAGCTAAGGCCTTGACCGCTTAATAACGAGTTGAGCAGCAACGTTCTTCGCTTAGACGGGACTTCATGATTATCGGATCTGCAAATGTCGGTTCGCTGCTCGAATGACTATTCACCAGTCAGGCGTTTGGTTTATTAATTATTCCTAGTTCAGGTATTTTCAGAGGATGTTTCGCTCCTCGTTCCATCGATTTTCTTTGGGTTTTTTGTTTTGTTTGTTTGTTTGTTTGTTTGTTGTTTTTTTGGGGGGGGGTCTTGTTTTTTTTTCTTGTTTTTGGCTTTTTTGTTTTTGGCTTTTTTTTATCTTCACCTTCAGAAGAAGATTCTTTTTTTTCTTCTGACCAATGAGCTGATCTCTAGATGGTTGGTTGGTTGTTTGATTGGTTGGTTGGTTGGTTGGTGAATTTCGAAGGCATATAAACCCGTCTTGGGTTATTTCATGCCAAGAGGTTTGAAAGTAATATATGTTGTACGCTTTTGTAGTTAACGGTGGATTTCACGAGCAACCTATCAATGTTCTGTTTGTGTAACGTCTCGGGTAGACTCAAAAGTTTTCACTTGATCTCAATCAACGAAAAGAAGTTTTTATTATTTGGTTGGATTTTACTGGTCAACCCTTGTTGGCTTATTTTATGCCGATGACGTTTTTTTATTCATTCTTGGTGGCTGCTCAATTTTTTAACTCAATTTTTAAACTCATTTTTTCTATTTAACACATAGATTTGATTGGTTTAAAGGCATATAAACCTCTGTGGGTTATTTAATGCCAAAACCACCTTCTGGAAAAACAGTAGTGGTACTATTTAACCCATAGCTGGGGTGGGGTGTTTTAATTTACCAAGGGTGTTGGACCAAAATTGAACGTTATAGCGCAACGGGAGTTCGAACTAGCTTAACTACGATGCCGCAATCCAGCACATTAGCCACTACATCATGGGATTCCCCGAACAAATTATTCGACCAACAAACATTTAGTTTAGTTTAGTTGCTTATTAATGTTTTTTAAAACATCAAGCCGGTCATTTCAGTGGATCTCCAAACCGTTTTTTTATGTGGAGGTGAAAATCTCCTCATATTCTAAAGCTTCTTTTTAAAGCCTTTGTAATGACAAACGATAACACCGATAGACTTAGGAAAGCTTTATTCTACTTAGAATAATTGGTACACTTATTGAGAGTTTATATATAGTATAGTATTCACTAGAGAGTTTTTTTCAAAAGGGAGGTAATCATAAAAAGGGGAGGTAACTCTCAATTACTTATTACACCAATTTTAAAAAACACACACATCTGGTCTGTAGTTCTCTGGAAACCGCAATTAACTAATATCAAAACTTATTGAGGTGATCTTCAAGATCTTTTCTGTCCATTAACGTATTCACACTTTCGTTGGGTTACTAAGAGTCTTGGTGGGGGTATTGCATAGCATTTCTCTGTAGTTTGGCCTCAATTTTTTAAATGCATAAATTTTTACCATATGAAATATATTTAGGATTTTTTATTTATTTATTTTATTTATTTAAATGCATAAATTTTTACTATGTGAAATATATTTAGGAATTTTTATTTATTTTTATTTATTAAATGCATAAATTTTTACTATGTGAAATATATTTAGGATTTTTTATTTATTTATTTTTATTTATTTAAATGCATAATTTTTTACTATATGAAATATATTTAGGATTTTTTTATATATCTATCTTTATTTTTTTAAATGCATAAATTTTTACTATATGAAAATATTTAGGATTTTTTATTTATTTATTTTTATATTTTTAAATGCATACATTTTTACTGTATGAAATATATTTAGGATTTTTTATTTATTTTTTATTTTTTAGATGCATAAATTTGAACTATTGAAATATATTTAGACTTTTTTTTTTTTTTTTAAATGCATAAATATATTTGAGATATTAATTCTGAAATAAGTTATTTCAGACAGAAGAATTTAATCCCAAACGATGAATAAAATGAGAAAAAAAAAGAAAATACCTAGTCCTTCTGACTGTTGTGCGTGATTATAGTCGAATGCCAAGCACCGTGCCATATGTGACTATTAACAACACTATATATTATTTAAACATTTATTTCTTAGTGATAATAAGACACATTGCAGAATTTTAAATGCACTAATAACGTGGGCGGCTATTTTGAGGTAAATCTAATTCAGATTTTTATAGAGACATCGTTAATAAATATAATTTATAAATTAGACACTCATTGATAGACTTACGCAATAATTAGATACTCATTGATAGACTTACGCAATTTCTGATGTTATTATGACGTAAGTAGTAACGCAGTTTCAGTTACAGACAGATACAGAATCTCCATTATAATAAGGTATTCTATTGTGATTTAATTTTTAAGATGACATTTTTTAATGGCCATTCTTTTTGCTAGAAAATGCTGTACTGGGTGCCTCTAAGAATCCGAAACGAAAGTAGCCAATAATATCAATTTTTTTTTTTGGGGGGGGGTGATATTTATCGATTCTGGGTGATAAACGGCCCATCTATGTTAGGGAATCGCGCTCTACAATCAAACTGTGTGCGTGTTTGTGAATAATTTGTTCCAAAATAGCTGAATGGATTTTAATAAAACTCAGTAGGAAGTTTCAGTAGGAGAGAACATGTTAACATT
The DNA here is from genome assembly GCA_023376005.1 of Doryteuthis pealeii. Taxonomy (NCBI): domain Eukaryota; kingdom Metazoa; phylum Mollusca; class Cephalopoda; order Myopsida; family Loliginidae; genus Doryteuthis; species Doryteuthis pealeii. The sequence continues at coordinate 144,851,498 of CM042141.1, forward strand.
AGGCGGTTGGATTTGCGTACAAAGTTGAACAGGATGGGAAATAGATTAATCAATCACATGCAAAAAAAAAATAAGTTTAAAAAAGAAAATTGAGCACCGATCAAGAATGAATAAAACAAAAGGTTTTCAGTATAAAATAACCCAACAAGGGTTGGCTTACCGTAAAAACCAACCAGCCAACCAGCCATCCAACCAACGTTTTGTGCCAGCTAGCTGCATTCGGTTATGTGATTAACAGTCTTGTCCTTGTCTCCACACATCCAACACTAGCTCTTATGTTGCGTCTTATTTATTTTCACTTAATATTAGATGTAGTTGGTCCCTAGGGCATTGTTTTGTGCTGGCATTATTAGAGATCACCTCTCTCTCTCTCTCTCTCTCTCTCTCTCTCTCTCTCTCTCTCTCTCTCTCTCTCTCTCTCTGTGTGTGTGTTTCCATTTCTTAATCGTGTACAGATGTTCTCGTGACCAATTTCTGCAGTTTGTCGCTTGAAGTATCCATACAGCTGTCAACGTTCTTCTTAAGAATATTTGAATACAATATATATATATATATATATATATATATATATATAGATAGAGAGAGAGAGAGAGAGAGAGAGAGAGAGGGAGTAGGTTTCGCGAGGATTGCAGTTGATGATATCAATGGTAGTGCTATGTTTATTGAATTATTTTGGTCACTTACATAGTTTGTTTTTTTTTCATCGGGGTGGCGTATATCAGTAACGGCCAGACAGCGAGGGAGTCTATCCCCTTTTCACGAGCGCTAGAAGCTAGAGAAGATTATTTTAGCATCTGAGGTGGAGCGCCACATCTACCATCAGCTCCTCACTTTACCGCACTGATCCCTGTTCTACTCATACGCTGAGTTAGCGAGGGCCGGTATCGAACCAAGAATTTGTAATTACTAGCCGAACACTTTACTGACTGGGCTAAACCGTCCCTATAAAAATACTAATTTTTTAAACAAACCAATTTGGATATCCTGGAAAAGATTTTTGATTGATTTATTTCGATGATAGAGTTCGATGGGAGTATCACATAGTAAATTCGCTTGAGAATTTGGGGAGATATGGGGCTTCAAATGTGCCCCCAAAATGCCATTTTTCAGCCACTATAAGACTACATATTTTGATGAAAATGTACGTTATCGATTTTATTGTTTTTCTCATGGATTCTAATGCCCTGACTATACTGATGGTGCAAAAAGTGCTCAATTCAGAGTTTTAGGTGACTTTTGAGGCCTGATATCCCCCCTGAGAGTGGGCAAAAATGGCCAATTTTGTGTACAAATAAAGTGCCAAACTAATATGATTTTTAGTATATTTTTTTTTCTTTCGCAAAGTGCAGAAAGTTCGATCCTTGCTAAAATGAAGAGGATCTCAGCTAAGGACGAATAGAGACGACGAAATTTAACCTTTTTTCCTACTGAACGAACCTATTTCTGAAAACACTTTCCATCTGTGAAGAAAATTCCATTTCTACTCGATTCGAATCTCGACAAGAATCAATGCATACCTTTAGTGATAATGAGCAGGGAATTATGTGCGCAGATTTTTCCTGTAGATTTATTTGCACGAATGTGGAAAATGCAAAAAATAAATAAGGTGCATTAGATAACCGTTTCTGCTTAACCAATATTATCACTATATATATATATATATATATATATATATATATATATATATATATATATATGCTTAATTGAAGTCATACCTAACTTTTGAAGATTAATTAATTGATAATTAATGAATTAGGCAGGCATACCCGTTCAAATGTAAGGCTAAACAAATCGGAAAAAGTCAATCTCTGTATTTACATGAGGCCTAATGGGCTGAAATGTACATACAGAGATTGACTTTTTCTCGATTTGTTTAGCCTTACATTTGAACGGTATGCCCGCCTAATTCATTAATTATCAATTAATTATTTAATTATGCTGACTTTAAACGCGGTCGTACAGATACAAATGATGCTGAACGCTCAGTTGCCCAAATTCGGCAGTTATCCCGGAAAACACCAAAAAAACTCCACAAACTCGTTTTGGTTGATCGTAAATTGAAATTGCGTGAATTAGCAGAGGAGTTGAATATATCAGAAGACGGTGTAGTCACCATTTTGCATGAGCATTTATCAATGAGAAAGCTGTGTTTAAAGTGGGTGCAGTTGTGTTTTCCATGTGTTTTATTGTCTTCCTTTTAGGTTCGATGATCCAAACTGCATCCTTCTCTACGGAGATATCTCATATTTACTCGTCGCTCACTGGTAACACATACGACACAGGATCGTTCTAAGTTTATACGATCGCCTCGTAGATAATTCCGAAAGTCTTCAGTTCTTTCGGTTAGATAGGAAAGCATCAAAGTTTAACAACCTCCTGTCCCTTTTAGGCGTATTTTGACATCAAGAGATGTGCTCTTTGATAGGTATCTGACTTGTGTAAATTTTTCTACCCAACCCCCTAGCTCTCAAGGGCTATCACCAGGACACTGTCCTCTTTCTTTCTATTTTTGCGTTTCCTCTTACACAGCTCGACATTTCTTCTCCTTTCCACACATTTTCGTGCAATTCTTAAAGTTCGGATTTTCCTTTTGATTCTGCAGGTGCAGCTGACAACTGACAAGAGCCGGACGTTCGCTCTGAAATGTCTTAAAAAGAAACATATTGTAGAGACACGACAACAGGATCACATCTATTCGGAAAAGAAAATCATGATGGATTCAAAGTCACCATTTGTTGTCAAGTAAGTAATGCTTTTTTTTTCTTTTCTTTTTTTTTTTTTTTTTTTTTTTTCTTTTTTTCTCTTTTTCTTTCAATTTTCTTTTTCTTTTCCTTTTTTTTTTTTTCTTTTTCTTTTTCTTTCTCTTTTTTTTTTTCTTTTTTTTCTTTTTTTCTTTTCTTTTCTTTTTCTTTTTTCTTTTTCTTTTTCTTTTTCTTTTTTTCTTTTTCTTTCTTTCTTTCTCTTTTTCTTTTTCTTTTTCTCTTTCTCTTTTCTTTTTCTTTCTCTTTCTCTTTTCTTTCACTTTTTTCTCTTCTTCTTTTTCTTTTCTCTTTTTCTTTTCTTTTCTTTTTCTCTTTCTTTTTTCTTTTTTTTCTCTTCTTTCTCTTTCTTTCTCTTTCTTTTTTTTCTTTCACTTTTCTCTTTCTCTTTCATTTTTTCTCTTTTCTTTCTTTTTTCTTTTCTTTTCATTTTTCTTTCTCTTGTTTTTTTCTTTTTCTTTTTCTTTTTTCTTTTTCTTTTTTCTCTTCTTTCTCTTTCTCTTTTTCTTGTTTTCGTTGATACGATCTCTATCTCTTCCAACACTATACCGTCTATAGCTCAAACGCTGGTCACGTCAAACCCTAGCACATATATGATTGTCCCAATCCTTCTGCCCTCATGGCAAACCCCAACTCTTTTTATCATAAACATGTTAGAAGGCGGTGGCTGATCGTATTCATGTCCTGGATATGACGTTAAACTCTATTGATGGTTCGATTCCAGTTCTGGGGGTCAGGGGAATGTGGAGAATCTCTTTATCACCATTTCTACCAAGTCTACTCTGGCCCGGAGTGGTAGTACCTGTTAAGGTCCTATCTATAGGTTAAATAGAAACAAAAGTGTTTCCTTCTTTTCATATTTTCATTATGTTCGATTGAAATAGATTATCAATATAGCTACCGCGCGCTAACCCCCTCTCTATCTTTGCCGTACTATCTTTCTTTCTTTCTTTCTTATTATATTCTGTGTTCCCTTTCTTTCATTATAATAAAAACGGAAAGGTCCATTATTTAGCAGAGGTGACGACGCTCATGAGAAATAAGAATTCGGCGGATAAGCAACTGCAGATAATCAGGATTTACATTTTTTTTTTTTTTTTGCATTTCAGCTTGGACGATTTGTACGGTCTGATTTTTAACCAGAGAGTGTTGCAAGATGATAACGGTCGTACAAATAAGGAACACGATTGTTGATATATAGATTAAAGGAAGTACACCTCACGCGGTTGTAACGGTAGACAATCGTGCGCATACACACACACACACGTGCTCGCGTGCATAGACATTTCATAAGAATGAACAAATTTATATCGTTAAATAGGTAAACACTAGAAAATCTGATTATCCTCGCTTGAACACCTGTGTTCAAAAAAATCTTAGAAACCTACGTGAGTGGCGCTTATCAAGGCTGACAATGGTCGCATTATATACGAAGTCCGAATGTGCCAGGTCGAATCAGGCTTAGTAAGAATGAATTATATCCTCCCTATGGAATTAACGGGCTTGTGTATATCTGACGAACTTCGCTAAGCTTAGTAAATTTCACTCCAGCTTTATGAATAACTTTGGCAACTTTTTTCATTTGTAAAGAACTAGCAGGGATATCCAGCGTTACTCGGGTAAGAAATCAAACAACAAACTAAATGGTTTCTCCTACCAAATTGTCCCCTCTTGAATCTAAGGCACTTTCCCATCCTTCTCTACCAGGATTCTCTGCCCTGCTTGTATGTCTCTCAGGTCCGTCGCTAAGGACCTCTTGATGGCTTCAACGCATTTAAAACGGGTTCCTTGATGAGTCCCTTCAGCTTAGGAAAAAGAAAAAAAGTCACGATTTGCCCTGCTACATCACTCATCTTTTCCCGCGCACTTCCCAAACTGGAGGAGCTCATGTCATGGGGACCCGTTTTCACCTCGTATGTTTCGCTGTGAAGTTGCGAAGAAAATTGGCGGATACAAAGATGAGATGCAATGATGACGACGAATTTATGGTAAAGGGAAGATTCAGACACGTGGTCAAAGAAAAATACCACTCACATTATTATCGGCGTTCCGACAATACCTATTGGTCTCCAAAACAGGGAGACGTGAAATTGTATTCTCGAGTCAGTAATGGAAAGATCCTATTGTAACATAAATATTGTAATTATCAATCGTAGCCCAAATCTCAACGGGGGTAGGGGGTGCTGACACCATATTTTAAGTTGGTCCTTGTTCTCTGTCGGTTATTAACTATAATGACAGACTTACTGACCGTTTTCAAACATCCACAACTCTCGCGTGTGACAATTTTTCGCACTCACTATGAAAGTTCCCGTGATTAATTCCTTGCTGTCGGTCAAGCAGCCGAACACCAGGTTTACTATTAAATAGCATTAACAATTTCTTCATTGATAAGCAAATAAAAACATAATTTATGCTATTCACAAATCGATAGAAAGGGAGATGGGAAAAAGGAGTGTGTGACAAAACCACCAAAAACTTATGTACAAATTATTTCTTGATCAATCGTTTTGCTGCTTCTCGGAAATAATTGATTTGAATAGCATGTCAATCTGTCTAGGGTTATTTTATGCTTAGATTTTAGAGAAGCGTGTTCATTGTACGTTCATATTTTTCTCGTTCCTTTACCATTGCATTGAGGCGATCGTGCAATTACCCAACTCCTCCACCACGAGCAGGATGCGACACAAGGTCAATTACTAAGTGGAGTACAGTCAGTTTTAATTCAGAGTTTTCCTTCTCGTAGACTGGTTGCCTTACCAATACTAAAGAGACCAGTCTGTCCTACTATTTACCCATGGTTAGAGATAGTTTCATATCTTTCCGAAAGGTGCGAACTGAAATGCAAACATCTTCGTCCAAGATTTGAACTTAGCTCGTCGGGTTCACTTCGTACAACGACAAACGTTACGACAAGTGATTTGAGGATATAGATCGATTGGTTGGTTCATTTTAACGGCATGTCAGTTTGTCTGGGCTTATTTATTGTCGTGTTCATATTTACGTTTTTGTGGTTGTTTGTTAAGAGATTTTATTTTTTGACGCGGTTTTATCGAAAACGAATATTTTTAAGCAGTTCGATTTGATGCATAAATGGGACCATAACAGGTACTACTATTCCGATTGACAGTCCTGGGAGTAATTGCAATGAAGGGGTACGCCACATTTCCCCGATCTCCAGAACTGAATATCTCTCGCCATCAGATGCAATTTAATATCCTACCCAAGATACCCTTATTTCGCTGGGGAAGTTTTTCCTCTTGCAGGGAAAATAGTGTATTTTCAGAAAGGCAACTGTTTTTAAGAAAGATGAATAAGAAAAATAACGATATACAAATTATGTTTAGAAGTGTTGAACTATCTATGCTATAAGATGTACGAGAAGTCACCACTTTTATTGATAGACCTTCCCAAATCAGCAGCAGTCATTGACCAATGAAAAACGACATAGAAAGCATTTAAGGTCGCTGGTAATTGTTCTGAAATCAGTTGCTAAATGGACAATAACAGGACTACGACTGGATTATCTGCTACAAGTGTTGTATATTGAAGATATTTAAAAGAAGATGAAAACGGAAATAGGGTCTTCCGGTTGGATCGAGGCAGGGAGAAGACGAAAAGAGTAACAAAGGACTTTTTCCGGGTAAAGCGAACAAAGAAGGATGGGTAACAATAAGTTCGGAAATAGATTTGTCCGCTGATAAAGATAACAAAAGAACATGCGTAGGCGTTTGATATATATAAAAGGAAGTCAGGGATCCCAGGTCAGTGAGAGAGTTAGACAGGAGACAGCGGGCGAAGAACAAGTGAGCGACAGACGCTCACGGTCCAATGCAGCCAACGGCTGTGGGACCTACCAGCCACCCTTTACCTCACCATCCCAGCAGTAGTAGTAGTCATCGTCAACCCTTGGGAAGATTCCTATTTTCACGCTCGCCACCCACCAGCCGACGGAGAGAAATAAAGTCAACTCCTACTATACCCATGTGTTGTGGTTTCTTAAGTCCGACTACATACTTCGCCACGTGATATACATACCCGCAACATATACTAACTACACGATTCAGCAGCGTGAATTGGAAGCCGCTATATAACATATAAAATTTGATGCCAATACGTAACACAAGTACACTCTTGTTCTACCTAGGCTTTCAGGGAATACAACTAGATTATCTGCTACAAGTACACTCTTGTTCTATCTAGACTTTCAAGCAATACAACTGGATTCTCAGCTATAAGTACATTCTTGTTCTACAAGGTCTACGGCTGGATTCTCAACAAGAAGTACACTTTTGTTCTACCTACGGTTTCAAAGAATACAACATACTTTCTACTAGTGAGACTACACCCTTTTCCACCATTGGATTTACAATGGGAGACCTAAACGTCTAAACTGGTGACCAGAATCACAACAAGAAGTATAGAGATTTTATTGCTTGATCTCTGCTAAACTCAAATGATCTTCAATGCCAACGGAAGTCGTGAGTCTTGATTGCAACAACTCCACACATTGCCCTTGTCGTTTTAGCATGAAAATAGCGGAGACAGGAACAGTAGGAGGTGGATTTATTACGACAGATTTCTGCAGTGAACATAAAAATGTCACGTTGTCTTCACTGAATGTCTATTAAAACTTAACAAGTAAATAATGACAATGCAATTACATCTCTCTCAGTATAAAACCGATCATCTCCAACTGCTATCCTTATCTTTGTTGTTATGATTGTCGTAACCTTTTCGCTGTTGTAACATACGACCTTTGATATATATATATATATATATATATATATATATATATATATATATATGATAAAATGTAAGGAAAGAACTTCCTTATATTTTACCTCATTCTGTTGGATTCATTCCAACCCCCTTTTTCTCATATATATATATATATATATATATATATTTACCAACCCCTCCGCACGAGCAGGATGTGACACAAGGTCAATTTCTTAAGCGGAGTTTATCAGGTTTGAAGAGCCCATTCTGCCCTACTATTTACCAATAGCTGGAGGGAGAGCATATGGATGTATACCTTTCCTAAATGCATTAGCTCTATGTGAAATGCAAACAGTCTCGTCCAGGATTTGAACTCGGGGCGACGAGTCCATTCGACCTTTTACAGGTGTCTATTGAGTCTGGCTACTAAATTTCAAACTGAACTCTTTATTCAATCCACGGGAATATATTTTTCTTGTTCCTTTACCATTGCATTGAGGCGATCGTGCAATTACCCAAATCTTCCACCACGAGCAGGATGCGACACAAGGTCAATTACTAAGTGGAGTACAGTCAGTTTTAATTCAGAGTTTTCCTTCTCGTAGACCGGTTGCCTTACCAATACTAAAGAGACCAGTATGACCAGTACTATTTACCCATGTTTATAAATAGGTTTCATATCTTAATTAAGTAAATAATCCAAAGTGATCAATATATTAAAAATACACAGGAGTAATAATACTAATAATATTATTTTTAGAGGAAAAATAAAGAGTCTACCATGGTTTCAATCAAATTGAAATGATTTCTTCAGGACCCTAACCTTAGTTAATGTAGGGTAGGGTCCTGAAAAAATCATTTCAATTTGATTAAAACTATGATAGACCCTTTATTTTTCCTCTAATAATAAAGTAGTAGTATTATATATATATATATATATTATATATATATATATATATATATATATATATATAATACTTCAAGTATATATATATATATATATATATATATATATATAATATATAGAGAGAGAGAGAGAGAGAGAAGAGAGAGAGAGATAATACATCCAAGTATATATATATATATATATATATATATAATATATACTTGGAAGTGAAAGCAAGTGTCAAGAAAAGCCTTTTTGCCACATAAACCAATCCTGCTAAATTTGGACAGACTCGATAGTGTTAGATGAGGAAAACGAAGAAAAAAAAATCGGCTAGTATGTGGAGAAAAAAATATTGTGGAATATGATGAAAATGTTGCTGAATTTTTTTTTTACGTTTTCCAATGTTAGAATCAATAAACAAGAAGAAAAGCTAATTTTGGTTTTGGGTTTTATGTAGATGTCCACACATAATTCACAGTCACGTGTCCCTTTCTATCAAGTGAGCCAAATATCTCGACGGACTAACAAGAAACGTGCTTCATTTCAAATCAACAGTGCATAAACTATACGCTTTTTTTCATCTTATTCTTCTTTTGTTTTACAGAATGTATCGTACATTCCGTGACAAGAAATATATCTACATGTTGATGGAGGCCTGCTTAGGAGGAGAACTCTGGTCTATACTCAGAGATAAGTAAGTGCTTTTATTTTGTTAATCTTACAAAAAAAATAAACGAACCTATCCGATTTTTTTTACCAAAATCATTTTCATTCATCTGTTTTGTTCATGTCAACATTATTCCATTACAAAACGATTTTTCTTTTCAATGTGGCCAGCCGTTGGCCGTGGGTGGCGACCAGCAATGCTTAAGGACGGCACTCTAAATGTGCAGACCATGGCATGCAATATTCCACGTTGGTCCTTATTTAGGCTAGACAGGCGGTTGGAGATATCTGTCCGATCAATCAGTTGGTCACATAAAGCCCCAGCACCTATATGATTGTCCCAACTCTGTCGTCCTTGTGGTAACACCATTAACTAAATTCACTTTTCAGCTGAATTGTTTTGTTTTGGTTTTGGTTTTGGTTTATTTGTTTAACTGTAAATCAACTCAATCGGCTGGTCACGTCAAGCCCTAGTACCTATATGATTTTCCCAACCCTATTGCCTTTATGGCAAGCCCCAACCCCTTTTTATCATATGGGTGCTAGAAGGCGGTGACTGAGGGTCTATATTCCTGGGAATGACGTTAAACTCTATCTGATGGTGAGGTTCCAGTTTTGGAGGTTTGGGGAATGTGGAGCACCCCTTCATCACCATTGCTCCCTGGTCCACTCTGACCCGGAGTGGTAGTACCTGTTAGGGTCCCATCTATGGGTTAAATAGAAAAATGTGTTTATAAAATCATTGTATTATCCATTAAAGATTGATTTATTTCAAAACTTTATCGGCATTAAATGACTTTCTTTGTGGTTTTCATCTCAAAAGTGAGATGCACTAAAATGTCTCGTTGAGATGTGATGCTCAATTTCACTTCTGTGCAATGAACAATGCTTGCCAGCGACGATTTATTTATCTACCCTATTGATGGGATCCTAACAGATACAACCAGTTTGGATCACAGTGAAACTGGGACTAATAGCGATGAAGGTGTACTCCACATTCTCCGAAAACTCCAGAATTGGAACTTCACCATTAAGGAAGTTTAACGTCATACCCAGGATACTAAGACCCTTAGCCACCGCCTTCTAGCACATATATAATAAAAGGGTCGGTGGTTTCCATAAAGGCATTCGGGTCGGGACACCGTGTGTATTAGCGCTATGTGAAATGCAAAAAGCCGCGTCCAGGATTTGATCTTGTTTGGCATGTGTCCATTTCCTACGACGGTAACCACTAAAGCACGCGTCTCCAAAATTCTCAATTCTCACTTGAAAACTTTTAAGTTTTATTCTATTCCTATTCTTCATATGCTACTACCTCCATTTCCTGATCCGACAAGTATTTTTTACATCAGCTGTTGTATTGCAGTCGTATCAAATTCATTTCTTTCTCATAAAACCTGTAAAGTCCTTTATTAAAGCAACGTTGGCGTATGAGATCCTTTTCACCGTTTAGTTTAATTGAATAGAATCTAGAAAGCAATGCAAATGTAGAAAATAAACGGTATTCAAGGGTTTCCCCAATAAACCCAACTCTATAACAGCCGAATGCGTTCGATTATGACCCTAAGCGCCAGGCAAATGTGATATGACTCAACAATAACTTGCTCTGGTGAAAGTTGTCGCTTTTAATTGTGTTGGTAAAGGGTCATTGTTAAAATCAACGGCAAAATGGTCGAGGGGTTAATAGTTGCATTTTCACTGTTTTATTTGTTGATTTTTTTTTTTTTTTTTTTTTTTTTTTTAGATATCAGAGAAGGAAACTATAAATTCTGAACTTCACGTCAGAAAATGTATTGATAAATTACTCGCTTAACACAATTATTGTCTCGTACGAATTCATAGTATTACTTGAAACCATAAAACTTACCGCGTGAAACAATAGTTGAATTCTTAGCAACGAGTCGTGTGCAGCTATGGTTGAATTTCCAACACTTTGGGGTAGTTGGGGGGGGGACTATATACAAATTTGTAGTATTGTGGCTGTGAAAATATACCTATACATAGCTACGTGTAGGGTAAAACTACAGAGTGATTTTAAAGTAATTCCCTATTTTAAAAAAAAACAATTTTTAATACAAAAAATCAAAAAGTACAAAAAATCTCGGACCATATAACCTTTAGGCACCCCTTTTTGATCTCGGTTAAGAAAGGACATGTTTTTCATTTACACCGTCAATATCCGGTTGTTTTAACAGACGATTTTTAGATTTTTTTAATTTATAAAACTAACCTCTAACCCCTAACCCTAATCCCTAACAAACAACTGGATATTGACGGTTTAAATTTTTAAAAATGTCCTTTCTTAATCGAGATCAAAAAGGGTGCCTAAAGGTAATATAGTCCAAAATCTCGATACTTTTTTGACACACCTTGTATATGGAATTCTAAATGTACTGGAGAAGTTCAGGCATTGCTTTCTGTCTGTAGTGAAGTCACCATATTTGTCTCCCTTGGATCAGTTTACTATGGATACAAAAGGATTTTCACCTTAACTAGACCACAGTTAAGTTATATGAAATAAAATTTGAGTAAATAAATTACCTTGTACGTCTTTTATTACATTTCCTATATATCCTTTTAATAATTGCCATGTAAATATCAATGTAATAATTAGAACGAGTACCGTATGTATTTGTGTAAACCCACCTCTCGGGGCAGCGGTCCAGTGGCTTCGGCCCTGGACCGCATAAGTTAACATCGTTGATCCCAGGGGGCATCCTTCCAGGCAACACCTGCCCCCTCGATTTAAAGGGCAGGGATGGGTTTATTGCCCGGTGCATGAGGCGCCCCCCTTGAGGGGGAATGCCGATGGGATCAGCGCATTTTTTCACCCGCCACCCATGAGTCTCGGCTTGTGGGTGGTCCCACATTAATAGGGTCTTGTGCCTAACACGTATACGTGGGGTACGTGGTAAATATAGTATGTATTCGTGTATAAAACGCACTCGTAAATAATACGTATCTTTAATGTTTGGCTATGAAATTCCGAAAAAAACATCTCGCGTATAATAGGCAATCGTTTTAATTTATAGCACCTAAATTTAATATTTGTTCAACTTCTTAATAGTCGTATCTAATAAAAAACAGAATTTACAAGGTGTGTCAAAAAAGTATCGTGATTTTGTACTTTTTGACACACTTTGTATTCTGAAAAAAAATAACATTCCATTCATTGTTCATTTCTATCTTGGTAAATACAGCTTGAATCTCGATACTTTTATGACACACCTTGTATATTATTTGTCTGAATTTCTTAATGATAGTTTAATGATTTTTATCATTTAGATTTTGCGGACTGTTTTCCTCGTCTTTATTGTTATATACACAACGTTTCGGTCGATGTGCACATGGGTCTTCTTCATGTTTTTTTTTTGTCGAAAACGGAGCATTCATGTCATAATCAGGAGCCTTCACGGAACTTCGAACCGAACCTTTTATTTAATCCATTGGGGTAGATTGTTCTCGTTTCGGGCAAATAGATTCTATAAGACTCTTTCTGATAACTGAGTGAAATTGCTTTTTTATTTCATCTCTGTTTGAGTGCCATGTGCGATATCATTTGTTATGATAAAATAAAACCGTTCCAAGCGATCCAGGGATCCAGACGAAATATTTCCTGATTCAATGCAGAATTTATCCCAACGTCCTCGTCTTGGCATGTTTCTGTGAAGGAAAAAAAATCTTCTCGTTGCCAAAATGTCACACGCTGATTTAGCAAATACTCCTGAATAACGACAACACCGGTTTCTTGTTGTATTAGACTTGGCGGGGTAACTACTTCCGCCTTTTTATTAGAACGAGTAATGGAAGAAAAGATACTTCCGTTCCAAAGAAACGGTATGTAATGACAAACGATAACACCGGCAGACTTAGGAAAGCTTTATTCTACTTAGAATAATTGGTACACTTATTAAGAGTTTATATAGTCTAGTATTCCCTAGAGAGTTCTCCAAAGGGGAGGTAATCATAAAGTAGGGGAGGTAACTCTCATTTGCACTTTTTTATTAGAATCAATATACAACAGAATCAAACCCTTTCACTAGGATCTGTATTATTAAAGAGGCATTACATTGCATAATCTACGACGAAGAACAATATTTTCTTTTAAATAAACAATTTCAAAGGGAATATAAACAACAAAATATCCCTCCTTGTATATTACATTTTACGCGCGTGGGGTGGGGGAAGGTGCGTGGTCTAAAGGTTAGAGACGTAGGAAATGGACTCATCGATCCGAGCTCAAATCCTGGATGAGATTGTTTGTAATTACCATAGCGATAATACCCTTGGGAAAGGTATGCATCCAACTAATCTCCCTCCAGCTATGGGTAAATAGTAGGGAAGACTGGGCTCTTTGACCTTGGTTAGGTAACCAGTCTAGAGGAAGGAAAATTCTGATTTCAAACCTGTTAAACTCCACTTAAGAAATTAAACTTGTGTCAGATCATACTTGTGCGGTGTGGTTGAAGGAACTTGGCAGACGAAAATTCTGTCGGCTTTCGATCCCGGCTAGAGGTAGCTGTTAAAAAAATCGAGCCGCACTGATGAGAAGTAAACTTCGAAACACGTGTCTGTGGACGACTGATATATATATATATATATATATATATATATATATATATATATATATAATTTTATATATTTCTTTGTATATATTTTATTTTTTATATATTTTTCCTTATCCTTGTTCAGATTCATTCAATAGTTTAATTCATAGTTTTTACCATCCCCCTAAGAAACCAGAATTTGAAAAGTATCCTTTTTTCTCATTTGACTTCCTGTCACCATGGTGACAGTCTTACAATGTAAAAAAAAAATTTTTTTTTTTTTGAGAAGTAAAATTTTTCAGTTATGCCATTCAAATTACCTTGATCTTCCATCCGATGAGACTTAAATTTGGGAACTATATTAAATCAACTTAGATTTATATAGGTCCCAATTTTGGTCGAAATAAATTTATCATGGAATTACAGTGTTGAATTTTTTCTTCCTTTCTAAGATATATATATATATTATATATATATATATATATATATATATATATATATATATATATATATATATATTACATTTTACCGCCCATGAACCAGGTTAAAAGTGCGGTAATGGTAACCCGAAACCGAACGTTTTTAAACCTTATTTTTTTGATGTAGGTATCATTGGGGAAGGAGAAAAGTTTTGATAAACGTGCCAAATATGGATTAATATTGCTACCATTAATTTTTCAATCTTATTTTAAGATTTACTAATATTTCTCATTTATTGACTTTCTATCTTTCGTTGGTATTATTTGTGTGTATTTTTGAAAGGGAGCTTGATGTGAAAAATTTGTATGTTGCGGACTGTTGTTCTCATCTCTATTCTGGTATGTATAAACACAACGTTTCGGTCTTCCTAAGGTGTTCCCTGTATATCACAACCTAGGAAATAATGTTTAATAGTTTGACTGTTGATCAATGAATAATAGGTGTGCAAAAACAATGTCGTCATTATCTCAATAAGATTTTCAAAAGTTCTTCGACGTCTGTTTGATCAACAGTCAAACTATTAAAAATGATTTCCCAGGTTGGGTCATTACTATCCTCGGATACGCAATCCTGAAGAAGGCCGGGGGATGCAGCGGCCGAAATGTTGTGTTTATACATACCACAATAAAGATGAGGATAAAAGTCCGAAGCATCAAAATTATTCACATCAAACCTCACCTCAAAAAATATAGACAAATAATGTCTGTAAAGTAAATCAAAAATATTACTAAATCTTAAAATAAGATTGTAAAATTAATGGCAACAATATTAATCCATCAAAACTTTTCTCGTTCCCCAATGAAACCTGCATCGGAAATATAAAAATGCGGACAACAGTCCGAAACAACAAAATTTATTGACGTTATTTTATAACGTCAATAGAGTAAATAATTTTGATGTTTCGGATTGTTGTCTCATCTTTATTTTTTCGATGCAGGTATCATTGGGGATCGAGAACAATTTTGATAAACGTGCCAAACATGGATTAATGTTGCTTCCATTCATTTTACTATTTGGCAGGAAATGTCAATTTTTAAATCCCGTCACCCCACCCACCCACCCCCCCACACCCCACAATAGTCGCGAGGAGGCAATCTCTCATATTTGAAGATTGTTCTCGTTTGCTTGTGGCTTTGTTTTTAGATTCGCAAATGATGATTAACGGGTAAGACACGTGCTGTCTCTCGAGCGACACTCTGACTTGGATCGGCGAGGGGGCGGGGAGAAGAGAAGAGAAGTAACTTTACCATTTCCGACCCCTAAGCAAAATTAACAATACACCTGTTTCGTCTAAAGTTTCATGAAACAAACATCTAACGACTGTTGTATGATTTCTGTTTTCAGGGGTCAATTTGATGAAGGGATGAGTCGGTTTTACATTGCCTGTGTACTTGAAGCACTAGAATATCTGCACGGCAAGCACATCATTTACAGAGACCTGAAACCGGAGAATTTGTTATTAGACAAACATGGATACATCAAACTGGTAAGTAGAAGCAAAAACAAAATAACAATTTCTTTTTAGTTTGTTATATGTTATATTCCGAATTATGTGAGAGAAAGTTATGGAAAAAAGTGAATAAAGAACACATATATTCAATTAATATTTCGCTTCTGTTAGTCTTAGAGGCTTCATCAGAATGAAATTTTATTGTTTTAGAATAGAATGATCCATAGATGATGAAAAGGTGATTGGAGGAGGCGGAGGAAGGGACGCGAAATTGAGCACTATTTACTTTTACACTATATATATATATATATATATATATATATATATATATATATATATATTATTGGAATGCATTAGAAAGGGATTTACTATAGGAATGCATTGGAAGGTTTTTTTAATAGGAATACATTGGAAAGGTTCTTACTATAGTAATGCATTGGAAAGGGTTTTATTATGAGAATGAATTGGAAAGGGATTTACTATAGGAATGCATTGGAAAGGGATTTACTATAGGAATGCATTGAAAAGGGGTTTACTATAGGAATGCATTGAATGAGATTTACTATAGGAATGCATTGGAAGGTTTTTTAATAGGAATACACTGGAAAGGTTTTTACTATAGTAATGCATTGGAAAGGGTTTTATTATGGGAATAAATTGGAAGGATTTCCTATAGGAATACATTAGAAAAGGTTTTACTATAGGAATGCATTGGAAGTTTTTTTTTTATATATATATAGGAAAGCATAATAAAAGGTTTTACTATTTAAATGCATTAGAGAAGGTTTTACCATAGGAGTGCATTGGATAGGGTTTTACTAAAATAATCTATTGGAAATTATATCTACAATACGAATGCAATGGGAAGAGTTTTATGCCTTAATAGTAGTTTCAGTAGAGTAGCACACCATGGAACAATAACTGCCACAATGACGCAAACAAGTTGTGTATTAAAAGAGCGAGAGAATCAGTGAATTCCTTTGTTTAAAGAACATCTGTATCCGGTCTCTTCATCTTTCTTTGTTCTAAACAAAAATGCTGTGTTGTCCTGGAGACACAGAGAAACAATTAGAGGAAATATCATTTTAAGGAAAATATTATTTTTAAAATCTCTTTTGATATCACAAAATATTTTTAAACTTCAAAATGGAAGATAAGAGAATTAAAACGAAGAGAATTAAAAATAATCCTAATGTGATTTATGATGATTAATCTAAAAGGATTTTACGCTTACTTTACAGATCGGAACGAGATCTGTAAAAGATATTTGCAAGAAATATTTCGAATTTCTTGATATTTTTCAGTTTCAGTTTCCTTCCTCTTCTTGAACCCCACCCCACCACAACAACAACAACAACCAACTTGGACCAACTAACTATTCTTTAGTAACATTTTCTTAAAAACTAAAATGGATTATAAAGGGAATATGGTCTTACCACCCCACTTCCAAAAATAGCAAATACTAAAAAAGGCACAAGAAATTTATTATATATATATATATATATATATATATATATATATATATATATATATATATATATATATATATTGTCGCTTTGTGGGAATATCCGCCTCGGCAACTCGTGCGCTTCCATTGCACAATGATTTTCTATACATAGGTGCACAAAGCGTGAAAATGTGTAAGATGATAAAATTGGAAGAAATTTGATTGTCAAGAGTAAAAGGAATGTGTGTATTTTCACAAGGACAAAAACTTTTTTAAAACCCCAACATATTACAGCTTCAAGATCTGTAAAAGATATTTGCAAGAAATATTTTGAATTTCTTGATATTTTTCAGTTTCAGTTTCCTTCCTCTTCTTTAACTACAACCCACCCCACCCCCACCAACTTGTATCAACTAACTGTTCTTTAGTAATATTTTCTTAAAAACTAAAATGGAATTATCAAGGGAGTATGGTCTGACCGTAAATGGTAATTTTCCACCCCTCTTCCAAAAATAGCAAATACTAAAAAAGGCACAATAAATTTATGATATATATATATATATATATATATATATATATATATATATATATATATATAATATATTAATATAACTGTTTATACAGAGGTTTTAGTGAGCATCTACCAAAGGTTTCTGGCTTTTGCCTTCTTCAGGATGCTATTTCATTCCTCTGATGTGTTTGTAAACAAACACGTTACGGTTAAAACTATAGACGTGCACATTCCACTTGTATATACGAGTGGAATGTGCACAGACATTTTTTTATATATGTGTTTTTTTTTTATATTATTTTCCGAAAAAATCGGTTTTTTGGTGAACAGTCAAAGGGAGAGAACTTTGTGAGGCTTAATTTTGAATTTGTCAGCGTCTATAGTTTTAACCGTAACGTGTTTGTTTACAAATACATAACCGTGACGTGTTTGCTTACAAACACATCATAGGGATGAAATAGTATCCTGAAGATGGCAAAAGCCAGAAACCTTATGTAGA
>CM042141.1:144874467-144884467 GCA_023376005.1 Doryteuthis pealeii
ATATATATATCAAAGGTCGTATGTTACAACAGCGAAAAGGTTACGACAATCATAACAACAAAGATAAGGATAGCAGTTGGAGATGATCGGTTTTATACTGAGAGAGATGTAATTGCATTGTCATTATTTACTTGTTAAGTTTTAATAGACATTCAGTGAAGACAACGTGACATTTTTATGTTCACTGCAGAAATCTGTCGTAATAAATCTGCCTCCTACTGTTCCTGTCTCCGCTATTTTCATGCTAAAACGACAAGGCCAATGTGTGGAATTGTTGTAATCAAGACACACGACTTCCGTTGACATTGAAGATCATTTGAGTTTAGCAGAGATCAAGCAATAAAATCTCTATACTTCTTGTTACGATTTTTGTCTCCTTTTTAATCTTGTGTCAAATCCTGCTTGTGCTGAGTGGTCAGTATATATATATATATATATATATATATATATATATATATATATATATAAAACTATTATTTTCATAATTGTCCGCTAGATGAAAGTTTCGTGCACTATTGCGATCATCAAACTGGCAATAAAAATAATGGTTATTTCCAATAAATCTAACATTAACAAAGTGGAACCACTCTTGACTGATAAATTATTTATTTATTTATTTATTTATTGGTCTGCTAGGAAAAAAGAAGACTGGGTTAGGGTTTAGGGTTAGGGTTTAGGGTTAGTTTAATGGGAAAATAAATAAATGATTTATCTGTCAAGAGTGGTTCCCTTTGTTTATGTTAAACTTATAGGAAATAACCAAAATAATTTTAGTGTAGGTACTCGCGAATCACGGGACTTGCTGTAAGGCTACCTGATCCAGGGTATCACAATAATTCCCCCCCCCCTACTCATTATGACATTCGTTCGTTACTTATCGTAGTTCTTCTTCCTATGGTAATCCTCTGATGAGACACTCAATTCTAAAATGTTGTACCCATAAAAAACTGTTTGTCTATATATACGTTGGTTGCTGGGTGTGGAAGCTATTTTTCTGTGTGTCGTATGCATTTGTGTGCGTCGTCGACATATTACTATGTATCTTGTATATGCACATATTTAGTTTTCTAATTTACTTTTAGTTTACTTTTACTAATGTCAATATAACAACTGACTCTACTATCCTGAATGTATACAGCGATGCTTAAGGATAGAACCTAGGTGGTTGAGCAGTCCATGACTTGCAATACTCCACTTTGGTCCTTTCCTGGGCTAGAGGGGCGGTCGGAGAGGCCCCCTCCAATTAATCGGCTGGCCACGTCAATCCCTATCACCTATATGATTGTCCCAACCCTTTGGCCCTTATGGCAAAACCCAACTCTTTTTATCATATATGCGATAGAAAGCGGTGGCTGAGGGTCGTCCTGGGTATGACGTTAAACTCTATCTGAAGGTGAAGTTCCAGTTCAGGAGCTCTGGGGAATATCGACCACCCCTTCATCACCATTACTCCCAGGTCCACTCAGAGTGGTAGCTCCTGTTAATGTCTTTTTGTCCCCATGCTTCTTGCTACTAAATATTTTTGACTCTGTAAGCAGAAAGAATTTGTGTAACATTTACAGCCCGGTGACTCATGAACTTCGGCTTGTGGGTGGTCCCACGTTAAAACGAGGTCTTGTGCCCAGCCCATACAAGTGGGGTATGAGGCAAATACCCTATACCAACCCTTCTGCATGAGCAAGGTGTGACACCAGATCTATTTTTAGTAAAAGTAAAGTTTGAGAAGTGGCCTATTTTAGTATCAGTCAGACAGTGAGGGAGTCTATCCCCCTTTCACAAGCACTAAACCAGGGAGATTGTTTTTTCGCGTTTGAGGTGGAATGCCACACCTACCATCAGCTCTCCACTTTACCACAAAGATCCAAGCTGTACTACTCATGCACTGAATTGGCAAGGGCCAGTATCGAACCCAGAACCTTGTGATTTAGAGGCAGATGCTCTACCGACTGAGCTAAACATGAAGCTACCTGTTCCTGAGTAATCACAATATTTTAAGCGCTCCTCATGACATTCTTGTGTTTTCGATCGTAGTTCTATTTGTAATGATTTTATGGCCATTTTATGCTGCAAGTGAGAGCACATTGCAGTGGAGATCCCTTTGTGTTCCTTAGTGAAGAATCGTTGGTTGTTCCTCGGGGGTCTCGGTATTCCTTAGTGTTAGGTAGAACCCTTTGGTTGTAGATCCGTTCGTTCGTGTCGAATACGTGCGAATGAACGGCTTTCAAGATCGGCGATTAATTAGTTAACTAACCACGTATTCGAGCGTGATGATTGGATGACTTTAATCCACGCGCTCTCACGGAGTCTATAAGTTTAAGTGGTAGACTTTAGCACATCTTATATACAAAAATATTACGCAGGAAGCGCGTGGTATAATGTTTAAAGTCATAGGAAATTGACTCGTCGCCCCGAGTTCAAATCCTGGACGTGGTAATTGCATTTCACTTAGCGCTAATACCTTTGGGAAAGGTATGAATCCTACTCTCCCTCCAGCTATGGGTAAATAGTAGGGCAGACTGGGCTCTTTAACCTTGGTTAGGCAACCGGTCTAGGAGAAGGAAAACTCTGAATTCAAACCTGTTGAACTCCGCTTAAGAAATTGACCTTGTGTCACATCCTGCTTGTGCGGAGGGGTTGGTAAATATATATATATAAACAAAAATATTCCAACACTATTTCCTGTGGTAATCCTCTGATGAGACTTAGGTACAACAAATATTTTTGTTTAGGATGAATCTGCTTATGATTGCAATCTTAAAATTTTGTACCCCAGATAAACTGTTTTCATATTCCTAAGCATATACGTCTATATTTCTTGTTTCTGATTCTTTTTTCTTTTTGCAGGCCTCCATTTTCTGGACATGATCCCATGAAAACCTACAACGTTATCTTAAAAGGAATTGATGTTATCGAGTTTCCGAAACGTTTCAGTCGAAATTCCATTTTATTAATTAAAAAATTGTGTCGTGAAAATCCATCTGAGCGGTTGGGATACGGTAAAAATGGATTGTCTGACATCAAGAAAAACAAGTAAGTAATATCTTTTCTTATGTCGGAAGAGCTTTCCAATTTGATTTGTTTATGATTGTACATACCAATTTATTTTCAACATAAACGAGTGTAAAATTACACATAAACATTATATATGAAATCGATTACGTGAATCTCTGAATCGTTAGTCTTTAATCCGGTTTTATTATCTTATTATATTCTTAAGATAAATTGCGATATTGGTCTACAGTTTCGTGCATTGGGCACTATAAAGACTTTACGGTTAGTGTTAAATTTAATAATAATCATAATCGTGTATATATATTATATATATATATATATATATATATATATATATATATATATATATTAATTGCTATCCATCATATCCGATAATAACACCACGCGAATCCTTTTCCTCCAATTTATTCGCTTCTCTGGTTGCGTCTTGCCAACTGCCTATGAAGATGTTAAAGTCCTTCAGGTTTCTCTTGATGTTGTCTTTGTACCTGAGCTTTGGTCTACCGATTCCACCTGATCCCTCTCTCAGTTGAGAATACAGAATCTGCTTTGGCATATATATATATATATATATATATATATATATATATGTGTGTGTGTGTGTGTGTGTGTGTGTGTGTGTGTGTGTGTGTTATGAATAAAAAAAAGTTAAATCCCAACTCTGTATTTCACAACATCGATCGTCAGGCGAGAATTTTTTGTATCTGTTTTATATTTGGTGTATATTGAATAGTATCTTCTTACTGGATTTACTGACGTTTTAGCTTTTGGTATTTACATACATACGTACAAGGTTTGTCAAAAAAGTATCGAGATTTCTTGTACTTTTATACACACCTTGTATTCTGAAAGAATTAACATTCCATTTAGTGTTCATTTTTAATGTGGTAAATAATGCTTCAAACTCGGCACTTTTATGACACACCATGTATTCTGAAAAAAAGTTAACGTTCCATTCATTGTTAATTTCTATCTTGGTAAATACAGCTTGAATCTCGATATTTTTATGATACACCTTGTATATATATATATATATATATATATATATATATATATATAAGTTATTCTGACATCCACTGTTCAGGTGAACAAATCCTATTGAATGTGACGAAAAAGGCGCATCTTATGTTTTTTTATTCAATTTATCTTGTTTCCTTACAAGATTAAAGGAGTGTAAGAAGAACACTCAATAGTCTTTTTCTGGCTTATTTTAACCATTCTCTGTCTCCTGTCAAGAACAAGAACAAAACATGCTCAGTTTGTTCGAAGATAATAACAACCATTTCTCTTTGTGTATATGTGAAAGGAGAATTAAATACGTGCTATATCTGTCGACTATTCTGGTTTGAAAACAGAATACATATCACCATTTAAATCGAACAAAGCTAAAACCATATGCAAGCCATTTCGCCTGCAATCACTTCTATTTCTATATTTTCTTGAATTGTTTACTTTCCATCTTAAAATTTTAATCTTGTTGTTTCTTGTTGTTTTCTCTTGATTCATTTAGTTTCTGTTCACGTATCATTGTTTTATGCGCGCACGCACACACACACACACACACACACACACACAGACAGTGAGAGAGAGTGAGAGAGAGTGAGATAGAGAAAGAAAGAAAGGAAGGTTCCTCTCCACACTCGACGTAAGCCTCTAAAGCCTTGGAACAATTCACTTACCTAGCGACAGAAAGCGATGTTAATGCACATGTAGCTGTTATGTTTTAGGATCGTCGCATTTGATTTGCGCGGGAAATTCGAAACCTGGACAAAGAAGAAATTGAACAAAAGAAAATAATAGATAGCTTAGACAGAAAGTCTGGGGTAACAAAAGGAAGGGTAACAAAAGACTTCCTCTGTACAAACGGGAATTTGAACAAAGAGACCGGAAGGGGAAGAAAAACTTCCGGTCAAAGGAACAAAAGAATGTGTGGACGGGTTGCCTTTACTTAAGTTCTCAGCAGTAGCAGTTGGTCAGTCAGTCAGATGAGAGACAGCCGACGAGAACGTGCGTGACCGGCGTGACCACAGTCACGCACCATTGCTGCCAGCGAGGTTCGTTCACCCCTCTGTGCCTGAGATCCCAACAGTAGTAGTAGTAGTAGTAGTAGTAGTAGTAGTAGTTCCCATTATCAACGCCCGCCACTCACATGCACAACGAGGGGAAAAGAAATAAACATTCAAAGTCTTACTACTACATATGTCTACGTGTGAATCTTTATACTCCACTACTAACACATACGACCCAGCAACAGTATATAACATGTACGATTTTGTGGCCCGAGTCGAGTCCTATGCAACATAGCAAGCTGTGTGTTGTATATATTTTATATAGGTTTACACAACTTACTAACTTTTAAACAAAACTCAACACAATGAAAGAAATCAACGGAGTCGTATTAAAATAACAATCTGTATTAAAATAGAATTACAGACATGTATAATAGCATACCGGGCATAGTCCTTTCTTTTATATTGTGGTAATAATAGTTCATATTTTATCTTGTTTTTTTTTTTTTTGCTGATACTGGAGCTGATTTGTTGCGTGATCACTCGTCTTGTCATTCTCTGAACTACTGAAAAATTCCCGCTTTTCCTTTTTGGCGCTTGATTTTGAATTCAGCGTTTGTTGTTTTCCGTTACTGCATTTTTTGGATTCTTACTCCCTCTTTTTAATATAATCGGCAACTGCTATTTTATTAAACATTACACACACATTAGTGAGGTATAGTCTGCTATAAATAGATTATCAGTCATATGGAAATCCGATCTCACTGACAATTTAAAGCAAAAATTCTTCCAAGCTGTAGTTGTATCAGTGTTGCTGTATGGCTGCACCACTGGGACCTTAACGAAG
Source organism: Doryteuthis pealeii (assembly GCA_023376005.1). Classification (NCBI taxonomy): domain Eukaryota; kingdom Metazoa; phylum Mollusca; class Cephalopoda; order Myopsida; family Loliginidae; genus Doryteuthis; species Doryteuthis pealeii. Next base: position 144,880,336 of record CM042141.1, read on the forward strand.
CACATAGAGAATAGATCAGCTGTAAAAGAATGTTGCGTGCGATCTTTAACAAACCATGGAAACAACACCCCCACATGGAAGCAGCTGTACGCCTACTTGCCGCCTATCATACAAACCATCCGAGTGAGAACACGGGATTCTGGACATTTCTGGAGAAGCAAGGACTAACTCATAGGTGACGTTCTCCTGTGGAAACCTGCACATGGGCACGCCTGTATGGGCCGTACAGCAAAGATGTACATTGACCAGCTCTGTGCGGATAGTGGATGCTGCGCCGAGAACAATGAGTGATAGGGACGGTTGGTGAGAGATTGTCATGGATATCCGTGCAACTAGCGTGACATGATGATGATGATGATGCATACACATCCCAGGCAAAAATCACAAGATGCAGCATAATAATAACGTCATTTTTAATAAAAACATACCGCAAGGGAATTTGCTATATATATATATATATATATATGAGGTAGGTAAAAGGATAGTGAACAAGAAATGATAACTCAAAACAAATATAAGAGTTGAAACGTTTCGTCCGATTTATACGGACATCCTCAGTCGAAAGATTTTTATTGAAAGCAAAATTACGTGCATGTACATATGATTTGGTGAGGGGGTGAGTTAGTAGCGGAAGTGAAGAGTAAGGAGGAGAGGGGTTGACAAGAATGAAGTGTGGGGATAGTTTACAGGAAGTAGAGAGTAGGTTAGGAGTAGATGGGCACAAGGGAGGAGGGTAAAGTTCACAGTAGTGGTGTGTTTGATGTCAGGGGAAGATAAGGAGGAGGGGAGAGTTGAGTGATATTAGGTCACTGGGTCAGTTTTGTGGAGGAGTAGGGGGAGAATTTTGATTCCTAGTGTGTAGGTGGCGAGGAATGGAATGGAGCAGGAGTCTACTACATCCATCCTATCTTCATATATATATATATATATATATATATATATATATACTAACACCGCACAAGCAGGGTGTGACATAAAGTGAATTTATTGAGCAAAGTTTAACAGGTTTGAATTTGGAGTTTTCCTTCTCTTAGACTGGTTACCTAGCCAAGGTTAAAGGCCCCTACTATTTACTCATACCTGGCGGGAGAGTAGTTGGATTCGTACCTTTCTCAAGAGTATTAGTGCTATGTGAAATGCAAACAAGAATTAGACTGTATATATAAAAATACACTTTCTGTATGTTCACGTCTGATATTTATTAAATATCGACAAAATAAACGCTTATTCACGTCGCAAACGGTATTTACACAGCCTCTCTACCACAAGGACTAGCTTTAAGGCGTTTTATTATAAACATAAAAAAATTATTATTTTAATATCATTTTTATAATTCATATTCTGGGTTTATTTAATACATATTTTTATATAACTTGACGTTGAAAATAAGTTGTTTGTTGTTGTTGTTTTTTTAAAGTTTACTAATGTTCTATCAAAAATAAGATAAATACAAGGTGTATCAAAAAAGTATCAAGATTTTTTTTTAACTTTTTAACACACCTTGTATTCTGAAAAAATAACGTTCCATTCATTGTTCATTTCTATCTTGGTAAATACAGCTTCAATCTCGATACTTTTAAGACACACAATGTATATCTACACACAAAAATTAATCGTTTATATATATATACAAGATGTGTCGAAAACGTATCGAGATTTTTTGTACTTTTTGAAAAAAAAATTAACGTTCTCTTCATTCTTAATTTCTATCTTGGTAGATACAGCTTTAAACTTAGTACTTTTTGACACACCTTTGTATTCAGAAAAAGATTAACGTTCATTCTTCATTTCTATCTTGATAATTAGCTTCAATCTCGATACTTTTTTGACACACCTTGTATATCTACACACAAAAATGAATCATTTACGACTGACGTAGCAAAAGCAAATCTTCAATGTTTCCCATTTTTAATTGTGAATCCAATTATTTTGCTTTTAAACGTCATTTTCAAGATAATCTATTGGTTGTTATAAGCGTTGCTTTTCTCCGTTGTTGAAAATGCGATTCCTTTGAACAAACAAAAATCGGTTCCTTTGTTTGTCCACATTTAAATCAAAACACAGTTGAACAAAAGAAGACATCCATTATGTTTTTTGGGGGTTTTTTTATCGTAAGGCTATATCTATATATTAATACTCAGGATGTGCGTGGTGTAATGGTTATAGTCATATGAAATGGACTCGTTGACACGAGTTTAATTTCTGGACGAAGCTGGTTGCATTTCATATGGTGTTAATTGTCCAATTCTCCCTCCAGCTATGGGTAAATAGTAGGGCAGACTGGGCACTTTAACTATGGCTAGGTAACTCGTCTAGAAGGAAAACTCTCAATTCAAAGCTGTTAAACTCCGCTTAAGAAATTGACCTTGTGTCGCATCGTGCTCGTGCGGAGGGGTTGGTAAATATATATTAATACTCATGTTCCTTAATTGTACGACCTTTATCCTTTTGCCGCACTCTCTGGTTAAAATCAGACCGTCCAAATCGTGCAAGATGAAATGCAAAAATATTAATCCTGATTATCTGGTGTTGCTTATCCGCCGATTTCTTATTTCTTATGAGCGTCGTCACCTCAACTAAATAATGGGCTATTCCGTTTTTATTAAAAAGAAAGAAAGGAAAGAAAAAGAACATGCTACATGGAAAAAATATAATGCGAAAGAAAGAAAAAAAAGAAAGAGAGTGGGTTAAACATTGAGAGAGGGTGTGGTCGCGCGGTAGCGATACTGATAATTTGCTTTTATTGAACATATTGAAAAGATGCAAAGAAGAAAAGAAATAAAAAATGAGTGAGAGTGAGTTAAAGAGTTGCTTTCATTGTTCATTTCTGTCTTTGTAAATACAGTTTCAGTCGATATACTTTCTTAACACACTTAGTCGATATAATTTGGAGTTCACAATAAGTAGTGAGCTTTATTCTTCAATATGCACTCTTCAAATCTGTGGAAAGACAGCCATAAAGAAGACTCCTCTCAAATGTCCTAGCAATTGATGCTATACTTACTAATTCAACACAAGAATTGTACTTTACCTTCCCCAAGGGTATTAACACCATATGAAATGCAACCAGCTTCGTCCAGAAATTGAACTCGTGTCAACGAGTCCATTTCCTACGACTTAACCATTACACCACGCACATCCTGAGTATTAATATATAGATATAGCCTTACGATAAAAAAAAAAAAAACATAATGGATGTCTTCTTTTGTTCAACTGTGTTTTGATTTAAATGTGGACAAACAAAGGAACCGATTTTTGTTTGTTCAAAGGAATCTGCATTTTCAACAACGGAGAAAAGCAATGCTTATAACAACCAATAGATTATCTTGAAAATGACATTTAAAAGCAAAATAATTGGATTCACAATTAAAAATGGGAAACATTGAAGATTTGCTTTTGCTACGTCAGTCGTAAATGATTCATTTTTGTGTGTAGCTTGACGCTTTGAAAGACATTCTTAAGAGATTAAGATTATGACATATTGAACTATTAGCAATAGCTCTTAAGTAAACGCATGAAACTTTGTAATAATTAAATTATCATACTGTGGTATATACACCGGTCCTGTTATTTCATTTGGTATGTGTGTTGTTATTAATTGCCCAAATTTTAAAATAGAAATAAAAATCGATAAGTATTTATCCCAGATTTTCATTGTATATTCCGTGGAGTTCAATTGTCTTTAATGCTGTGATAGAGTGTTATTCATGTGGATGAAATGTTTATTTTATTTTCACATCTAAATATTATTTATAACTCCACTAAATCATCTACAATGTTAATGGAATTACACATGAATACATAGACTCGAAAGTTGCTTCTTTTAATTTCATCCAATAAATAATGGACCATTTCATTTTGATGTGAGGAAAGAAAAATAACATGTTACACGTCAGAGAAAAAAAGAAAGTAAATCAAAGAAAGAAAGAAAAAAGAATGAAAGAAAGAGCGTGATAACGCTATGCATCAGACGCTGATCGTCTGCTTCAATACAATGGCAGAAAGGAAGGGAATATATATAGAGAGAGGAAAAAAAGTAACGAAAGATATAGATATAGCGAGAAATTGAGTGAACGAAATGAATGAAGAACGTTTATTTTAAAATCTTGTCACCAATACAAACTCTTTTCGC
>CM042141.1:144886967-144891967 GCA_023376005.1 Doryteuthis pealeii
CTATGCCATTTTCAAATATCATGATTCAATTCCTTACACCGCACCAGACGACATCGAGTTCACTTCTAGATCACCACACCACACAGATGCCCACACGAGAAAATCTGCGCTCGGCGACATAGCCTTCATATTATTAAAAGCACTGAAAAACACGTATTATGCGGAGGACAAACGAAGACATGGTGGGAATTTCAAAAAGGATATTATGTAATCACCGTTGTTGATTGATTGATTGGTTGAGTTTAATGGCATATCAACCCATCCAGGGTTATTTATTGGCTAAATATTAGTTCATTCGACATCTATATTTATATCTTTTGCGTAGTTGTTCCTTACGAGTTTTTTTTTAAACATTATATTATATCAAAAATTCCTATTGTAACATTGCAGGACCCAATGACGATATGTAACGTTGACCTCAGATGGAGTTTAATATCATATTCTGAACACCCCTTTTTAGGGGTCTTACCCCTCTGCAGGGTACACAAGTCTCGTTGATAGGGTTAATAACTGTGTGCGGAGGACAAACCGAAGACAAAGCGTGATTTCAAAAAGTGGATGTTACGTGATTGTCGTTGTTTGTCTTAGAAGAAAAATGTTCATTAATGTTGGCACTGAACGTGTTAATATTTACGTCACTCCTTGTGGCCTTGAGCCAAACTAAGCAAGGCTTAGTAGATTTTGAGATAAAAGCGGATATCATAAAAGCCCGACGCAAAAGTAGCAGCCCCTTCCCTCGAAAAGGAGTTGTGACACTACTCAAAACTGGCATCGTGCCTAAAATTTCTAATGATGATAATGGCGAGAGAAGAGAAGCGGAATGGGACACTCGGCGTTCTCAGATGAGCGTTCTCGTCTTGCCGCTCTTTTCGATCGATTGGCCGACATTTAACCGCGAAACCATGAAACGGCGAGATCTGTGCGCAACGAATGCCACCAGCTGTAATCATTAGACGTGGGCGACCTACCAAAATGACCCTCTAAAAGTGAAAGGAGTTTTGTTTAGCCAGAGACAACCAGAAACGCTATTTTCCAAACATTTCTTTACTCTCCTCGCCCCCCGCCCCCAAACAGACACCTTGACGCCGTGATATCAAATGTTGTCAGGTGAGACGTCTGGCTTGCCACCATGGCATCTCAGGTTGTTCTACCCCCGATTATGTAAGTTAGGCAATGAGAGAAACGGAATCGATGCATGGAGTCAGAATTCCGACCGAGAAACGGATAGGATCATCTTCTTTCTGCTCTTCTTCTTTTCATCGTCCTTGGAATATCCACAAGAAAAGTCTAGAGGGGTCACCTGAGCACTTAGGTAAGTTATCTTACCTGGCCATTTTAGAGTTGAATGCAAACGTTACTATCAAAATAATGGTAATATGTTTAAAATATAAATGTATAGCCAATGAGTAGCCATATTGTAGTTATGTATTGCAAATAATTTTACGACATAAATTCATTAAATATATAAAAAAGAGATTTTTCCAGCAAGAACAGAGGTTATATATATATATATATATAACCTCTGATTACATAAATTCCAATTAAGAACGAAACTTCATAAGGTTAAAGGGAGATAACTTTGTGAACCTTCTTTTAATGCAAAAATTCAAAAATAAAATCCAAAGCATAAAGATCGTCCACAATAATCAACCGACGTAATTTGCGGTCCAAAAACATAACAGCAAGAAATGTCTTCGCATAAACACCAGAAGAATTATTAGCAACCTGATGATGGTGAAATAACCTGAAACCTGTGTAGTTGCCTATGTAAAACAATTTTTTTAAAAAATTCAACAAATAAATAAATAAAGCTCCCACAAATTTATGGTTGAGCACTGTGATTTCTTTGTTTCATCTCAAAATTTATATATATATATATATATATATATATATATATATATATAATGGTGCTTTGTTATTCAATAATCATAGCGAGTGTCATTATCAGATTAAGAAAATTATTGAAATATATACCATCCTCATAAGCAAGTTGTACACAGAATCCCATGACTACCTCTCTCTCTCTCTCTCTCTCTCTCTCTCTCTCTCTCTTCTCTCTCTCTCTCTCTCTCTCTCACACACACACACACACACAGACTCAGATCTCTTGCATTCTTCAGCACGCCATCCACTGTCTGCAAAGAGCTGAATAATATAAGTTTTTCCTGGTCACCAAATGATGGATGACCATGTGCAGGTATCCACAAGAGAATGTCGTCGTCCGTCCTTCTCCAGCAGTGTCCAGCATGTCTTGTTTGTCTTACTTAGATGGTTTGTGTGATAGGAGGTAGATGAACGTACAGATGCTTTTTTGTGGGGCGGTGCTTTCAGAATTTGTTCAAGACAGCACTCGGCATCATAGTGTAGTTATCTACCTTTTTCTCCAATTATTTTGTTAAAATTCCAAGTATATATATATATATATATATCGTACCTAATTTTGAAAATAATAATATATTAAATGTATGGCTAAACAAATCGATATCTCTGTATATTATATATATAGATCGGATATGCTATATATTCTTAGATTTTATGATTTGTTTAGAGTAGGTTAACATTCCTCTTCTAGTGACTTTTTTATTACACGACGGTGTGATAAGTTGTAAACAAGGTTTGTTTAGAATGGCTTTTTGCCGATAATTTTTTGGAGAATAAGTGCTTAATTGGAGTCGTACCTAATTTTGAAAATTAATCAATTAATAATGAATTTTTATTCTCCAAAAAATTATCGGCAAAAAGCCATTCTAAACAAACCTTGTTTACATATATATATATATATATATATATATATATATTATATATATATAGTCACTAGAAGAGGAATGTTAACCTACTCTAAACAAATCATAAAATCTAAGAAGTTCGTTTGGTGTTGGGGTTATGGGATCGGCCTGTCAGCTTGACGGTCCGGTTTCAAATCACGCACAGGGCGGTCTTCCGATCTATAGCTCTGCTGATGAGGCCTAATAGGCCGAAATGTACATACAGAGATTGATTTTTCTCGATTTGTTTAGCCATACATTTAATAGGTATTCCCGCCTAATTCATTATTAATTGATTAATTTTCAAAATTAGGTACGACTCCAATTAAGCACTTATTCTCCAAAAAATTATCGGCAAAAAGCCATTCTAAACAAACCTTGTTTACATATATATATATATATATATATATATATATGCACACTGTCTTTGACTTACGATTGCACCAACTTACGAGTTTTTCGAGTTTCGAGCTGACACTCGGTCGATTTTTTCTTTTTGGCTTTGAGTTGAGAGCTAACATTTGTGGTAAGAGCGAACTTCAGACACGCTATGTTGTTAAGTTCACTAAAACTATTTAAGTTTCCTAATTTATCACGCCAAAATAATTCTCTTAAGTACTCCCAGAATCACGATAATAACTTTCTAGGGAAATTTAGAATATCTCTTTTTTTAGGGGGGGGGGTTTGTTTGTTTGTTGTTTTTTTTGTGAATCGATTTTGATGAAATTTTCCACATACGGTCTGCACAATATGGCAATACAATTGTTAGATTTTTTATTCTATGTAACAACCTTTTTTTTATTTCAAATTCATAGTTTTTGGGTGAACCACACTAATAGATTTTGAATGAAAATTTCCCATGTTGCCATTTTTTCAGAAATAATACATATTAATACAATGAGTGTATATTTAACAGAAAACCACAATGTTGGGTTTTCATTATTTCATGTAACACTCTTTTATTGAAAAGCAAGAATTCATCTCTTCTACTTTCATCCGGTAATTGTAAAAAAAAAAGTTGCGTAGACTGAGTACGTTAGTCTTGCTATGGCAACCAGTCTAGGAGAATTTAAAACAGATTTACTCCACCTAAGAATTGAACATCGTGTAGGGTCTGGGTAAATAAAAATAAAAGTAAGTAAAGTTGGTGGAGTGGCTTATTGTCGGTATCAACAGGACAGCGAGGGAGTCTATCCCCTTTTCGCTTGCGCTAGACCACTCCTACCGCACAGATCAGATTACCCAATCTGTGTTACTCATGCACTGAAGTTGGCGGGGACTGGTATCGAACCAGGAACCTTGGGATTCCTAGGCGGGTGCTCTGAGCTTTGGCAATCTTATATTCTCCATAAATTCCGAAGAAAAATCACTTCGTTTTAAATTCCTGTTTGAATGAAAGTGAAATCAAATGAAAATGATTTTTCTTGTATTTTAATAATTTTTACTGTTTTCTTTTTCAGATGGTTTCAAGGTTTTGACTGGGATGGTCTGAAGAAACAAAAATTGATTCCACCAATTATTCCGAGGGTATGGCTTTAAAATTTTAAATTTTTTGGATCTAAAACAAGCAGAGAGAGAGACAGACAGACAGACAGACAGATGTTACATTATTAGGGAATGTTGGGTTGTTTGGGCTAAGAATTCCACTGTGGCAATTTGACAATAGACAACAGAATTAAAATATGACGTATTAAAGTGATCAGCTGATTATCGGTACGTAAGACAATAATCAGCTGGTTATTTTATAATTATAAAAGATGGGGTGAATAGAGAACAAGCTGAGAACGAGAGAACGAAAGGGACACCACGACACGATGTAAATATTAGCCAATAGAGAGACATCTCTTCTAGCTACGTTGAGGAGATGTGATAAGTCGAAACACGGTGTCTGAGGATGAACGTATATATATATATATATATATATATATATATTATATATATATATATTAAGTATAGGTAGCTAATAAGCAAACATGGACCACCTTACTTGCTGTTACATTATTATGGGGTCTTGGATAATTAAGGTTCCAAAAAGGATCAGTTTTAATAAAAAATAAGTTGTGATGGAAGAAGAAGGAAAGAAATGTTTTGAAAAAATATTTTGAAAGAAAGAATTTATTTGGAATGCGTTTTGTTTAAAATGTTTGTTGAAATTCTATCAGAGATTTGCCGGGAGAATTACAAAATCTGGCAGAAGAATGTCAGATTGTTTTGGCTAAAAATTCTAGTGTGGCA
>CM042141.1:144896967-144906967 GCA_023376005.1 Doryteuthis pealeii
CCGGGAATACAGTTGGATGAGTTGGATAAACAGTTCAGTTATCGGCCATGCGATGTGTTCATCAGGCAGCCATGTTCTTCACTTTCCCTGATTTGCGACTGCGCATATCAGTGTCAACTTCGTTGGGGGAAGTTATCTCCCCTAACAATACCAAACATTGAATGCTTTGATCAATCATAGATTGGAAGAATTTTTGTTTTTTTTTTGTATGGAATTTAATTAGGGAAGCCGTCAAAAGAAAACAAAAAAAGTTATTTAAGGACTTTCGTCAAAAGAGGGTGGGAGTCTCGTCCGAACACAAATTCAGAAGCTTTTGATTTAGTTATTTTGCAAGAAGTGGGAGGAGTATTTTTTTAAGATCACTTATTGCCCAAAACTGCAGCGCTTTGTGCAAAGTCGCACTATGGGCGTCGAATTTGGTAGTAATCATAATAGAAAAAAATACAAAAACCAAATGAACAACAAAATAAGATTTGTATTTGCTCAGTTGAAATGAATTCTGTTAATTTTTGAAGTTTGTTTTTTGCAAATAATTAATAACCCAGTCTCACTACCGAATTCAAGGTGAAGTGATAAGGCAGGATGAGTTTAGCAAAAGTCATTCTTTTCTAATATCAACCCCGAATGTTGACCCCTAATCCCAGGTAATCACCAATGACGTTAATGCAGATGATTTTGAACAACACCCAATCTTTTCTGATCTTGAACCAAAATCCCACGTAACCACCAATGTAACGGATGTTTGTATATAACGGTTTTACATACGGGCAGATGAGAAAGACTAACAGAAGTGATATATGCTTCCAGTAACGCTTTGTCTTACCATAAACATGTGTTAATTTGGAGATGAGGTTTCATGTATATTACTTGTATATAAAACCATTGTAATTATATATATATATACATATACATATATACACTCATATATATATAAAATATATATATCACGCTTCTGATCTCACTACAAAGTAGTGTGAAATTATGTTATGGAAACACAATGTGTTACGTAAATAAACAGATGACAGAAAGTGAAGAGGGAAAAGAAGAATATATATATATATATATATATAACCAAATAGGCAAGAAAACTGACAGTTATCAAATTAACAAGCATTGATGCCTTCATGTCCACACTAACCTAAATTTATGTGTACATATATGTATATATGTATATATATGTATATATATAATATATATATATATATATATATGTATATATATGTTTATATATATATATATATATATATATATATATATATATATATATACCTTCATGCCCACGCTATCCTAAATGTATATGTATACATATGTGTATGTACATATATATATATATATATATATATATATATATATATATATATATATGGCATGTTTCTGAGCTCATTATAAAGTAGTGTGCAATGACGAGGTTTTACGTACGCAAGCAAAAGAAAGAAAGAAAGAAAGAAAGAAAGAAAGAAAGAAAGAAAGAAAGAATAAAGAAAACAAAATGGTGCCGGGAAAGGAAAGTCTGAGAAATTATAACTTGATAGAAAAGAAAAATTTTAAAAGAAAATGATTAAAATAGATCAAATGATAATCCATGCGTACAAGAATCCTATAATCTTTGTGGGGAAGTCAACCACCATATTTTATACTGTTAAGTCCCTCTATGCTAGACCAGTCGGCCACTGTCGGCAAAAATGATAAATGATGGTTGAGGATTTAATAAAAGGGGCGACAAACCAGGAATTCATTCTTAGACGGGACAAGACACTTATAAAGCCTGGACTTGGAAATTTCAGGATCTTTCTTGGGAATAAAGAAAAATGGGTGAGTTTGATCTTCAGTGCCGATGCTCTATTGATGAAGAAATTGCTGGAATAGAAAATGTTTCTTGTGCATGAAAGATTTACAAAGAATGGATTATGCTAACCGGAAGTAGCAACGTGGGCTCTTAGAGGAAATTCCTGAATTTGCGGAACAAAGGAATACAGTTTATCTGAACATCTTTCATAAAGGTAGGAAAAGAAAAAAAACAATCTAGCTCAATTCCGACGATGGGAATTGTTTCTTAAATGACAGGAAGCAATCCCCTCAAGTCGCATTGGGGTTTATTAATACGTAAACAATCTGCTACATTTTTTTTTATTTGAAAGGGAGTCCTTGTCCTTATCCTCCCAAGAATTCTTCATTTTAATTATCTCATTGTTGATTTTATTACCTCAAAGCTTCGGCAAATCCATTCGTTGGGTGATTTCAAATACGCCATCTTGGCCGGTTAATGATTTGAGCAAAGGCTAAAATAACAACCTTTTATTAAAATATCCTTGTAAGCCGTGGATATTTAGAGACGATGTGGGCAGAGAAATCATACAAGTAAAGTATTACATTAGAATTGTAATTCAAATTATGGCTTCTTTGCTGAGAAAGAACTCCTCGTGTGTTGAGCTGAAAATCAAAGTCCATCATCAATGACCTCGATAAATTGAAAAGTATTAAAACATAGAAAGACGGCCTTTCAACGTAACAGCTACATATACACATTTTGGACGTTCAGAAGGAGGACAGAACTTAGAGTCACTTAGTATGTGATTTAGTGACTCTAGGGTTTGTCCTGCTGACACATCCATTACACCACTGCAGTAAGAACGTACCATCGTGGTGTAATTGATAGCAAGCCAGTCTTGCAGATCCCTTACTACTGAATAGTGAGTGCGATCCTCGCTGGATGTCCCATACTTACGACCTTGTGTCATATCTTACCCATAGCGAACAGGTTAGGTAAATACATACTCTCCTGATTTGAGGGGTTCCCATTGTGCTGTAATGGTTAGTAAGTTAGTCTTATAAGTTTACCCTCTGAATTGGGTAAATACCTACCTGCAGTAAGATTAACATATATTGCTTTTGTTATTACAGTTCAAGGGATTTATTCTCTAGAAAGAAAGAAAGAAAGAAAGAAAGAAAGAAAGAAAGAAAGAAAAATCAAGTTAGAATATAGAAGATAACAAAATAGAAAGAAAGAAAAAAGAAAGAAAAAGAAAATAGAAATATTGACGTTGACAAAAGAGAAAGAAAGAAAGAAAGAAAGAAAGAAAGAAAGAAAGAAAAAGAAAGAAAATAGGAATATAGACGTTAAAAAATTGAAAGAAAGAAAGAAGAAAATTGAAAACAAACAAACAAAGAAAACGGAAAAAACGAAAGAAATAAAGAAAACATAGAAAAAGAAAGAAACAAACAAAGAAAAAATAGAAAGCCAATCAAAAGAAAGAAAGAAGAAAGAAAGAAAAAAGGAAAAATAAAGTTAGAATATAGAAGATAAAAAATAGAAAGAAAGAAAGAAAGAAAAAGAAGAAAGAAAGAAGAAAAGAAGAGTAAACAAGACTAAAGAAAGAAAGAAAGAAAGAAAGAAAGAAAGAAAGAAAGAGAAAAAAGAAAGAAATTCCAACTTCTCTCCATACTCAAGATGCACATAAAGATGGCTGACGTATTATCGACCTGGAATGTTGCAGTTTTTTAAATATAAACTCAAATAAAAGAGATCAGTAATCTCGACAACTCTTCGAATCATTAGACTATTCCATTTTTGGTTGGTTGGTTGGTTGGTTCGTTCGTTCGTTCGTTCGTTCGCTGACTGGTTTTACTCCATATCAATTTTAGTTAGATTATTTTATTCCAAGATTAATTCAACAATTATATTCTCCAATTATATAGCGTGCAAAAATGTATCTTCCCAATCATTTTAAACACTTTATAAATAAAACAGATATATTAGGCCGATATATTAGACACCCATAACAGGTACTCCCATTCCAGGTCACAGTGGATTTGGGATTAATGACAACGAAGAGATGATTTCACACTCCTGAGACCTCTAGAATAGGAACCTCACCACCGAATGCAGTTTAGTTAAGTTATTTCATACAGAGGTTAATTCAACAATTATATTCTCTAATTATATATCGTACAAAAATGTCTGTTCCCAATCATTTTAAACATTTTATAACTAGTTGTAGTCTAAGAACCAATGCAGCAATTCACTTCATACTAAATTCCTAGTTAGTTTCAATTTCAATATTCAATTAGAACCAATTTATTAATGTAGTTCATAATTATTTTAAACAGGTAAGCACTTAGTTGCAATATTAATGTCTTCAGAGTCAACGTATCAATTTAGTTAAGATCATTTTAAACATTATATTAAAAAAAGATCTATTTGGCTCATAGATTAGACCCACCCCCGCTAACAGGTACTCCCATTCTGGGTCACAGTGGATATGGGAGTAATGACAACGAAGGGGTGATTCCATACTCCCGAGACCCCCAGAATAGGAACCTCACCACCGAATGTAGTTTAGTCAAGTTATTTTATACAAAGGTTAATTCAACAATTATATTCTCCAATTATATACCGCACAAAATGTATCTTACCAATAGGACACTCTATTTCTCCCCATTTTGAACTGTATAAGATATTCTAAGTTCGACGCGTAGAATGTCGGAACATTGTGATATGAGAAAAGAGGAATAAGATCAAGAGTTTGAACTCACCTCAAATAAAACATGAAAACTCGCCTTCATAGAACAGGCGTTTATAACGAGACAGTGAAATAAAAGTTTCTGTTTTAAATCATTCATCATTGGCATTGCAGTCTCAGAAGACTATATAGTTCTCGTGACCCTGAAGTTACAGCGCCTCCTATGACTGTGAAGTCCAATGTTCGAAAAACATTCTCGACCACAGATGTCGCATGTGAAGGCTGTCCCTGAAGATGTTGATGTGCCGGTGCTTTGTTTACCACCGCTTTCTTCTGGACCTCTTGGCTTCATGATGTTGCGCCAGGTCTATTAAATGTTTGAAGTAACTGTCTAAAAATAATCATTCAACGATAAGAGACGACCTCAGTTAGAAACGTTTTCAATTTTCATTCTGCAAATATGAGAGATGTTGGGCAAAAACAAATCTTATAAACTATTTTCTCTTCATTCTTTTTTCGGTTTATTTGTTTTTACTTACAGATTTCTGATCATTTTAAATTTTTGACAAATTAAATAAATAAATCCTAAATCCGTCCCATAATAGTTGTTACATTTGCATCGAAATTTCATACAGTGAATGTAGCAACCATTATGGGACAGAATTAGTATATGATATTATTAATAATAATTATTATTAAATGCAGCACAATATTTTTTACGGGAAATGTTCCAAAATTGTCATATCGAAAATAAAATTTTGTTAGAATATTTTATATTATTCTTTGCGTTGTTTAGCATGACATAAAACGAAAATCTGTTGTTGTTATTGTTGTTGTTGTTGTTTGTTGTTTTTCAGTGTTTTTTTTTGTTTAGTTTTTTTTTGGGGGGGTGCTTTTTCTTTTTTTTTTTTTGTTTGTTTGCTTTTTTTTTTTTGTTATTTTTTTTCATTCCAATTCTGAAGCAAAAAAATTGTTGTTGTTGTTTTTCTGTGTTTCTTTTTTGTTTTTGGTTTGTTTGTTTCGTTTATTTTTGTTTGTATATTTTTGGTTGTTGGCTTTTTTTTGTTTTTGTTTTGTTATTATTTTTTTTCATTACAGTTATGAAGCAAAATGTTTTTTTAAATATAGTGTGGCCCACAACTAGTTTCTCACAACCAACAGGTTTGTGTTTGAAACCTGATCAAAGGCCAATATATCGGATGCTATTAGGGGATGGGTAATACAGGAAGGCCGTCACCAGTTGAAATATTAGTGTAATACAATGTCACTCTCATCGTTTTTATTCTATTTTGTATTGTACTATAAAAAGCTTCTTTTTTTATTAACAAATTTCATAGAACAAAAACTTTAACATTCAATACATTCTCATCAACTTTAATGATACAGAAATGTTTTTTTATAAATTCCTAAATTTTGTTGTTACGATTACAAAACATTTTTCGTTGAATTTTCATCAGTAAACTAAACTCAAATTAGATTAAAATAATTATCATCTCACCTTCCTTAGCTCAGTTAATTTAATGAGCTTTTTAGGGGGGGGTCGAATAAAGAACAATTTGTTGTTGTTAGAAGTAATAAATAAATAAAATATTTATTATTTCCAACAGCTGTTATTTTTTTTTGGGGGGGGGTATTTTTATTTTTATTTTATTTGGTTTTGTTGTTTTTTTTTGGGTTTTTTTTGTTTTTTCGTTTTATCAAAAAGATAAAATGAAACTTATAGTTACAGATGAGCTAAGAAAGATCGGATAATAATTGTGTTAGGTTTTATAGTGCTCTGCTTGTGGGAATTCGAGCACTTTATTTCATTCAATTTTTTATTATTATTATAATCTTCACTATAACTTACAATTCTTTTATGATATCTCAAGAACAAATAAACAAAAAACATGTTTTTAAAACTATTTCTTTACCCAATTCATTTAGAATTAAACATTGATTATTCCTGTAACATTAAGGAGCAAAAAGTATGTTGCTTATAAAATTAAGGTTTGGTTTAGTTGGGGGGGGGTACAGCATATCAATCCTTTGGGGTCATTTAAGGTTGAATCAACTCTTTTGTTTTATAAATAAAGGACTCAGGTTGCTAGTGCTTAAGTGGTCACCCAATTAAGAATTGAACAGCCTCATCGCTGCTTAACTTCAGTGATCTTGCGGGAACCGATGCTTTTAGCATGATTTCACCGTAATCTAAAATCAAGGGTCTAATAAGCAACTCCCTAAAGATATGATTCGATAAGATAAATTTATTAACTCAAATATCATTATTATCCTAAAGTTCTGCTAATAAGACGGATTCCTCTCTCTCTCTCTCTCTCTCTCTCTCTCTCTCTCTCTCTCTCTCTCTCTCTGGGTAGTGACGTCGACGTTATAACCTTTCGGTCTATCAGACCGTCTTCAGGATACGGACTGAGTTCTTGTATTGAAGGATTGTTCTCTTACTGACGAGAGTCTTGCAGTCGTAATTGGGAAGCGGGGGTGGTCAGCTGCTGATGACTACTGTAAATGTTTAGGATTGACTATGCTGGAGGGGTACGACCTTTTCGTGAATGCAGTTGATGAGAAAATGTCTCCAGTTTTGGAGCGAGTGGGTAGAGATGAGTAATTTTTTGTACTTACAGATCAACCTGAAGTCATCCATGTTTAGAGGAAATGCAGTTCTCTTTCGTGTTGTAGGACATCTCTCTCTCTCTCTCTCTCTCTCTCTCTCTCTCTCTCTCTCTCTCTCTCTCTCTCTCTCTCTCTCTCTCTCTCTCCGTCACTATTGGGCATCGCGCCATGCGAGTCCTCAACACGGTATCAAGTGATCATACAGAGCTGTTGGGTGTATCTTTTTGCTGGACGGTCAAAACTGGTCCGACCATGTGTTAGTGTCAACAGGAGAATGTCACATGAGTTTTTCTTTCTTCCACATCCGTTCCCAGCATGTCTTGTATGTCTTACTTGAAGGGTTCGTGTGATAGTATAAAGTAAGAGGCCATATAGCTGCAGTTTTATGGGGTACTGATTCCAGGATTTATTCAAAACAACACACAGCGTCATTGTGTAATTCTCATCTAGCTTATATACAGGTATTTCGTTAAAGTCTAAGTGGTGCAGCCATACAGTAGTACTAGTAACTAAAGACGTACTGTATGTTGAATTAGTAGAAGGCTTCCGACCGGTAGGGAAACCACGCATGCGCTTTAAAGACATATTCAAGAAAGACATGAAGACATACCACATCAACACCAACATATGGGAGGCTGGTGCAGAAAACCTAGCGGCCTGGTGCCTCATTGTCAAACAAGGCACGAAAGGAGTGAAAAGGAGAGGAAAGAAGCCGCCACAGAAAAGAGAGCCAGAAGGAAGGAGATACAACAGCAACTCCAGCAAGCATCACTGTTTGTTTGCAATCACTGCACCAGAGATTGCCATTCAAAAATTGGCCTGTTTAGTCTCTCACGCAGATGCAGTTAAAAAGATTGTGGACACAACGCCATCGTCTTGGCAGACGGAAGGATGCCAACAGTGGCTACTGCTGGAAATAATTTCATTTGATTTTATCAGAGAAATCAGATTTCCATATGGTCGATGTCAGTCCATGGCTAATATCTGCGTATATTATGTATAGTCATATAAGTGAGACAGAGAGTGAATATAAGATGAGAATATATATATATATATATATATATATATATATATATATATGATATATATATATATATAGCTTTATCAAATATATATGTATATATAGCTTTATGTTACTGAGGTATATGAACGGGTCTACTAATTTGAGAGGTTTGCTATTTGATGTGGAGAAGTTTCCATCTTATAAAAAACGTAAACTCTGTTTTATCTTCACGTAGAAGTTCGTGTCTGCTCAAGTCTATTATACCGAAGAGATTCGGCTAGTCAGGTGTATTTGCGAGAAGCGCTAGATAATCTGCGTAGTCTGCGTCCCTAATAGTTTCTACAGGATACCGTCCGCTTCTTGCATTATTTAGGTTGAAATCATTTTTCTTCATTACGTCTACTGATGTTCGTAAACGTAATCTAGGCAGATTATAAAAATAAATGGTGCTGATGTATCTCCTTGTAGGACTCCAGTGTAATCCATCCTAATTTGCTATTTCCCTTGGTTCTCCTATTTTAGATAAAACAGAATCTTGTTATACATTGACAAATTTGGACAAGACACATCATCTTTCACCATTCGCGATTGTCTTGATGTTTTTATAGTTAAGCCGGCTGAATTAGCTTCAGATATATATATATATATATATATATATATATATATATATATATATATATATATATAATATATAAGCCTCCATCTTGTACTATGCGCACTTTTCTTGAATAGACCGATGTTTTGATAGTTAAGCCGGTGAAATAGGCTTCCGACGTCTCTCTATCTCTATCTTTTCACTTCTCTCTCTCTCTCTCTCTCTCTCTATATATATATATATATATATATATATATATATATATATATATACCCATCTTGTACCATGCGGACTTTTCTTGACTCAGCGAATGTTTTGATAGTTAAGCCTGGGGAATTAGGTGTTAAAATTGCATAGGCGAGAAACTTCATGCCAAGGCTACTCTCAGATAAACATTCCCTATCTACGATACTGAGCACTATTTACTCACAAATATAGCTATATATATATATACATATGTATATATACATGTGTTTATGTGTGTGTTTGTAAATATATATATATATATATATATATATGTGTGTGTGTGTGTGTGTGTGTGTGTGTGTGTGTGTGTGTGTGTTTTCATCTTGTAACATTCGCGTTTTCTTGAATCGATTGATGTTTTGATAGTTAAGTCTCTCTGTCAGGCTTATACTAACAATAAGCCACTCTACTGACTTTATTTACTTTATATATATATACATATATATATATATATATATATATATATATATATATATATGATTGAAAATAGATGGAAAAAAAACAAATGATTATATATATATATATATATATATATATATATATATATATATATATATGAGGAAAAATGAGTAAAGAAAAGAAAAGTAAATGGATAAAATGAATTTAATCGATCACTTACACATGTGTTTCGGTCAGTTTATGTGTGTGAAAATATTTCGCACACATACAAGAATCGACCTTCATCAGAGTGAACATTTATTTTTAAATATATATATATATATATATATATATATATATATATATATATATATATATATATATATATATATATATCTACTGAGTTATTTTATCTGATGATTGTCTCTTTAATACATAAAACCTTTAGTCATGAAACTAACATAAAGAGGGAAGATGTTAGATTTACGTTTGATCCTGCTGTGTTTTCCAGAATTTGAGCACTTTCTTTATTTGTTTGATACTTAAATATATATATATATATATATATATATATATATATATATATATATATATATATATATATATATATATATATATATATATATATATATATATATATATATATGATAAACCGACAATACGAATACATTTGAAAATAAATAAATTCATCTTATTTTGGAACACTAC
>CM042141.1:144909467-144934467 GCA_023376005.1 Doryteuthis pealeii
AATTTGTGACATATATATGGTTCGTCTTTCTGAGACTGCTGGGTTGCTACGGACTAGTACTGAAGGTGTTGGTCTACATATACCTATTATCCTTTTGACTGTAAAATAGGGAAACGCTCTTTTTTGAAAACCAAGATACACATGAGTCTTTTTTTTCTTCCAACTTTATATTTGGTGACATATGTGGGTTAGTTACAATTACATGTGCTTTATGATTTCTTTCAAAATAAATCAGATAAAACAGGTATCTTATTATAATGGAGATTGGTGTCTGTCTCTGTAAGTGAAACTACGTCACTGTTCACGTCACAATATCCTCAGGAATCGCGTATCAATAATTATTTAGTTTATAGTCAAAATTATAAATACATAGAATAAATCTTATTTACTAATGATGAACTATGAAAATCTGAGTTGGAATTGCCTCTAAACAGCCCATGTTATTAGTACGTTTAAAATCCTGCAATATGTGTTATAATGGTTTTTATATAGAAACCAATTAAAAAATATAATAAGTGTAATCTTTTTTAAATGCGTTCTTATCTAATTTCATTGGTCTTTCTAATTTGATATATTTCATGACATTAAGAATTTAAAAACTTAGACTTGGAGGGCGCAAATTCTCGCTAGATCTTATAATATTCATTCTTTTCTTCTCAATAAAATCCCAGACAGCACTGTGTAATCCTGCCAGTCAATTAATATTTCTCATAAGAAGTTAAAAGTGAACAGAGATTGGCGTCTGGATGAGATAAGCTTTTAAAAGGAAATTAGATGTCAACAAAACGACGCAAACAGACATAATCACATGAATTATTATTATTATTATTATTATTATTATTATTATTATTATTATATGAATTATCTGCTTTCAATTACTATTTATACGCGAAGTCTTTCTGAAGAAAATAACATTCTGTCTCTTGTAAAAAGGTTATTAACGTACATTTACCTGCTATTCAATCCAGTTCACTAAAAGTGAACGACAAAAATCTGAGGTTAATGGTTACTGCTACACTTTTATTAACTTGTTTTTTTGTCTTGTTTGGGGGGGGGTGCATTTTTTTTTTTTTTTTAGTTTTTTTGTTTGTTTTTTTTTATAAAATCACTCAATAGATATGTATAATATAATGCTGTTATCTTTCCTCACCATTAGAACTGATTTCCAATATTCTAACAGATAAAAACTCAAGTCATTTTGCGATGTGGTTTCTACAGTACCTGCTGTAACTTAAATGGTCACCGATCTAAGTATTAAGCAGGCTTATCGCGGCTTAACTCAGGTGATCTAGTGGGAACCGGTGCTTTCTATGTGACTTGACCATAATATGGTTACAAGTATTCTTATCTGAATGGGCCGGGTTAGCTCAGTCGGTAGAGCGTTCGGCTAGAAACCACAAGGTTCCTAGTTCGATACCGGTCCTCGCCAACTCAGCGTATGAGTAGCACAGGGATCTGTGCGGTAAAGTAAGGAGCTGATGTAGGTGTGGCGCTTCACCTCAGATGCTTAAACAATCTCCTTGGTCTAGCGCTATTGAAAAGGGGATAGACTCCCTCGCTGACTGGCTGATACCGACTTTAGGCCGCCCCGACGACTTTACTTTACTTTACTTATTCTTATCTGATACTAACAATTATATGATTTCTGTTGGGGAAGTTAACTCTTCCTTAAGAAACAATATATCGCTCTTCAGAAAAAAGGAGCGGGGAGATTAAAGTTGGGTTATTGTTGGTTGGTTGTTGGTTAATTTTACGACATGTCAACTCTTGGCTTATGCCGAAGACTTTTGTTTTTTATTCATACTTTTTGGGTGTTTAATTTTATTAGGAGTCGAGATGTTGTCACTTGACCTTGATGTTTTGGTTTTTCTATTTGTTTAAAGGCATACCGACACATTCATGGGTCATTTGATTACGAAATTTGATTCATTTGTAAAAGTTCATTGAGTATAATGGACATAATGTTTCATTCAACCTATTTTAATTTTTATTTGAATTTTCATTGATACTTCCTGAATGCAAGTATCTCCGTCCGTTTAACGATAGTACACAGTAAAAGGGAGTGCTGTTTCATGCCTTTTGCAAGAGCATTTATATTTGTCTTATTCAGCAAGATTGTTTGATGGAAAATTGCAGTCCAAGAACACGTGTATGTGTGTGTGTGAGAGAGAGAGAGAGAGAGAGAGAGAGAGAGAGATGACTGACATACAGACTGTGGCGACTCCGTGTGTCGGGCTTTTCGATCTCAGCCCGAAGAACTATTCTCTCAAGACTATTTCGTAACGATAAAGATTACCTTATAACAAATCACTTACCATTTCTAGGAATCTTTTAAATGAGGCTTCACGACTAGTATTATTTAGATTAATCGGACTATTGACCTCATCTTCACTGTTATCTGTACAACTTTTCGGCCGATATGCCCTCCGGCCTTCTTCAGGTATTTCTTGTCGGACTCGGGAGCCTTCTCGAACTCGGGAACCTTCTTTTCGAACTTGGGAGCCTTCTTGCCGTAATCGGGAGCCATCACGGAATTTTGAACCCAACCCTTTATTATTATAGAATAATAATTAACACAGCTTAACGCCTCTACCCCAGCTATGGTTAGCGGAATGGGAACAGGATACCCCCGTGGATTGAATAAAGGGTTGGATTCAAAGTTCGTGATGGCTCCCGATTATGACAAGAAGGTTCCCGATCACAACAAGAAGGTTTCCGAGTTCGAAAATAAGGTCCCCGAGTTTGAGAAGGCTCCCAAGTCCGACAAAAATACCTGATGAAGACCAGAGGGCACATCAGCCGAAACTTTGTACGGGTAACAATGTAGATGAGGGCAATACCCCAAATAATACAAGCCATTAACCATTGACTTTGATTGGACCCAACATCCTCATTCGAACCATCATGAATAATTATTTTAACAAAAATACTTTTATAGTCTTATTTTATTTTCATGCTTTAAAAACTTAATTTAGATAAACTTTCTTGGCAGTATTCATAATATTATGCCAAGGAAAAATAACAGGGCTTGTTAATTCGGGCCCATGAAAACCAACCTTGAAAAAAAAACGAGATCCTTCAAATCAAATCTCAAAGGTGTTTTACAAAGAATATATTTTTATTTCAACAGTTAAATTGTTGTTAAATATTTGTTTTTGTTTATTATAATATTATATGAGGGACCTTTAATGATACGAAATCGGCCCGAAAAGTGCTGTATGTGTTTGATTCTGTGAGAGAAGGCGGGTCTATGACCTGTTCCGCTGACCCAAACTTTGAGCGGTTAACATTTAAAAATTCTACTGGCGCTTAATCTGAATCAGACATTTGTTTTGAAAATACAACCCATTTAGAGTAAAATAGTTTTTGTTTTTGTAGAATGGTTAGTTATCAAGTATCAGCTGTGCTGGCACAGAGATTAGATGAATCATATTTAGAAAGAGTTGTAGTTCAATGCTAAAATTCTTCTTACATTCTGAATTATACATATAGAAAATCATTTTAAAAATATGAGTAAAATGGGAACCTAGTCGCCATATATATATATATATATATATATATATATATATATATATATATATATATATATATATTGGTGAGTCTAGTTCTCAGTGTGAATATATTATATTTGTATATTTGTATTTTATATATACCTATAATATTTATTTTTGGGGATTATGTGTGAAGCATGGGCTGTGAAATGAATAAGAAACTTAGTTAGTATTTAATTGTTAATCGACACTGTCGGTGTTTAATTGTTAAGTTTCATTTTATTTCATTCATTTTCTTTACAAAGGAAGGTCGATCTTCCGAAATATAGAATTGTTAAGTTTCATTTTATTTCATTCTATATTTCGGAAGTTCGATCTCACTATATGAAAATAATACATGGAAAGAAAATTAATTAATAATTTAAATTAAATTAAAATAAAGAATAAAGTATAAAAATGTAAAAAATATTAATCTCAGCGGAAATGTGACGAGTTAAAACTCACTATGTTTTTGTCTGGAAAGAAAGAATGTTGAGTTTATAAAGCAAACAAAGACAGGTCTTTTACTTCGTAAGCTGAGCTGGAATTTAAGGATTCTAAGCTTACTCTAATGTTTATTCTGAATAGAGATGGATACGGGGGGGGGCATAACGCACATAGAGAAATGTGAAGGATATATATATATCGTTTCATCTATATGATTAATGGGTTAAGGGCATTGGCAGAGAAGGAGATTATGTTGAAGATAATTATTTTCTACAAAGTAAAAAAGTTTTCATCCTTAGGCGACTGATGCAACTGTGTATGATGATAGGAATACATTAATGAAAAAATATAGGGCCGACTTAGCTCAGTCGGTATACCGTCCGACTAGGAACCACAACGTTTCTGGTTCAATACCGGCCCTCGCCAACTCAGCGTATGAATAGCAGAGAGATATGTGCGGTAAAGTAAGGTAGGTGTGGCGCTCCACCTCAGACGCCAGTCTAGCTAGTGAAAAGTGGATAGACTCCCTCGCTGTCTGGCTGATACCGACTTTAGGCCACCCCGATGACAAAATAAGTTTTTTTTTGTTTGTTTTGTTTGTCTGTGTTTTTTTTGGTGGGGGGGGGGTACATTTTCCGTAGCTAGACCTCTCCAAATATTTGTTTTAAACGATATGTGTGTTTTTTTTTTATCTCTTACTTATATTCTGGACATGTGTTAGACTTGGCACAAGGCCACGAGTATGGGGTTCCTATTGATGACCGAACTCATTGCTGAGTAGTGATATTCTGTGCGAGCAGCTCATTAGCCTAACTCAATATATGGGAATGTATATTAGTGTTTATGAATACAGAAAAAGAAATACAATGTCTTAGTTTAATTTTAGTAAATTTTATGTGTATGTAGATATCACTGCATGATTTTATGTTCAGAAAAAAATGATAGGTATGTGCAAAAGTCCCCAGCGATCTGAATAAACAGCTAAAAACCGGTGTTTCGCTGAAAACTGATACACATACATAATATATCGCCCCTATTAGATTCATACGCCGTTATGCGTACATATATGTATTTATGGTAGAAGTCCAAGTAGCGTAACGGTTATCGTCGAGTGAAATGGTCTCGACGAGCCGCGTTCAAATCCCGAGGCTAGGTTTCATTTCCGCTAATGCCCTTGAGAAAGGCATGAATCCATCTGTACCCCCACCCACCCATCTCTTGGTAAAAGTAGGATAGACCTGGTTATTTAGTCTTGGTATGGCAACCAGTCTAGGAGAAGGAAACCAGGTGTACTCCACTTAAAAATTGACATTGTGTCGCCATCACCTAGAGGCGGACGGGTTAGGTAAATACATACATGCATCTATGGTAGTAGTAGTAGTAGTAGTAGTAGTAGTAGTAGTAGTAGTGGCGTAATGGTTACTGACACTGAAATCGGAATCGGCGTACCGAGAACGAATTCAGGTCGAGGTTATTTGTGTTCATCTCGTACAAAGGCTCTGGGGAAAGATACAAATTCATCTATGGATAAAAATAGTAAGGCAGACTGGGCTTTCAAGCCTAAATGAGCAACCAGTCTAGGAGAATAATACTGAATTCAAGACTAAGGTCTAATAACGCTAAAAACCGTGGTGCATGTACATGAAGAGAGACTTTGTCTCGTTACTGGCGAGACGCTGCAACTTGTATGGCTCCCCGTTGTTTCAAATTTGCCGCGCTATAATTGAACTTAATAAGTCAATATTGTTTTGTTAATAGTCTGCGCTACCCTTTCCGAATTTAATCTCTTCTTTTGTGCAGGTTTCCTCAGTCTCTATTTAGTCATCATCATTATCAATGCAGCACGGATTCCTTTGACTCTCTTTCGCAAACCGTCCATATCGGCCATCGCTCTTGGAAGATTCTCTAGACGACACCCAGTGTCTGCACTGAGCTGATGAATAAACATTTTTGCTTGGTCAGCCAACACTGGTGTGCCTATGTGCTGGAGTCCATAGAGAACGTTGCTTATGAGTCTCGTTCTTACAAATACAGTAGTGCCAGTATGTTTTACTCTTTCTTGGATAGTTTGTGAGATGGGAGGTAAATGGCCGTACAACTTCTGGTTTTTAAGGTGCTGCTTCCAGGATTTGTCCCAAATAGCACACGACGTATCCTTCGTATATATAATTTGACTTACGTTTAGGGATTATATTACAAGTGATATGCATTAGTTGGTTGATTGGATTTTACGGCATGTCAACCCTTGCTGTGTTATTTTATGCCAAAGACGTTTTTTTATTAATTCTTGATGGGTATTCAACTTTTTTTTAAAAAAATTTTTTTAAATATTTTTAAACTCATTTTTTTATTTACCCCATAGATGGACACTAAAGCGTACTACCACTCCAGGTCAGAGTGGACATGGGAGTAATGTTCATGAAGGGGTGCTCCACATTCCCCAGAGTTCCAGAATTGGAACTTCACCATCAGATAGAGTTTAACGTCATACCCAAGATATTAACACCATCAGATACCGCTTTCTAGCACATATATGATAAAAAGGGTTGGGGCTTGCCATAAGGGCAACATGGTTGGGGCAATCATATAGATGCTAGGGCTTGACGTGACCAGCCGGTTGATCGGAAGGGCCTCTCAGACCTACTGTCTAGCTTAAGGATATATGCATTTGTGATTTTGTGTATGTTTATGTGTGAATGTCTTTGGAAACGCCTCTATGTATGTCCGAATATATGTAAATAATTTTTTGTTCTTGTTATATATGTATATATATATATATAAATTATCTTTTTTTTTTTAATTTGGCAACAAGAATTCTAAACCCTTGCAATTCATTTGGCCATGACCAAAATTGGGAAATTGCATTTTATCGAATTG
Organism: Doryteuthis pealeii; assembly: GCA_023376005.1. NCBI lineage: Eukaryota > Metazoa > Mollusca > Cephalopoda > Myopsida > Loliginidae > Doryteuthis > Doryteuthis pealeii. Next base: position 144,916,322 of record CM042141.1, read on the forward strand.
TAGGTGTCGTATGTCATCTCTAAACATTCATTTTGTGTATTAACTTATTCTTATCACAAATGTGATTCCTCAATTTTTGTGGTTGTTTTGTTTTTTCTTCCACTATAATATCCTATATATTTGATTATTGTTCCCATCAAAAAGAAAACCTGTACATTACGCATATAAAAACTCCCTCGTTGTAATTATACACTGATATACTTAGATACGTCTTGGTTGTTATAGTTACGTTTTAGTCTGAAGAGTACATACGACCCTTTTATTAAGGAATAAAACATAGGATTCAAACTGGCTGTAATCATTTAGTTTACCACACGGCAAGAATAGGGCGATATAACCCTGCCCTTTTATCACATGATTGTAGGGTAATTTTCACCTTTAGTTGTCAAAATTTCTAGCAAATAAGGCAATTAGAGTAACCTCCCTTGACTTTGACTTTGAACTAAGCTATTTTGAAAGTCTCCGTGCGAAATAGAACAAATCATAGAAACTTTTTCAAAAACAATACAACTGCATGCTTTAACACAAAAATATCATAAAATGTGTTCTTAATAACAATTAAGTTCATTTCAGATAATTTTATGCTAGGAATTTAGCCAACTGACTTTCACTTTGAAACAAGACGGTAGCCATTTTGAATGTGTCCGTGCTAAATATACAAATCTTAGAATCGTTTCGAAAACAATACAACTGCATGCTTTAACACAAAAATATCATAAAATGTGTTCTTAATAACAATTAAGTTCCTTTCAGATAACGCGCACGCACAATTTTATGCAAGGATTTTTAACAACTAAAGGTGAAAAAGATTGTAGTGTGTATATATATATATATATATATATATATATATATATATATATACGGTAGGGTAGCGTGGACATGAAGTCAATGGTGCATGGCTACTTACTTTTTTTCCAATGCGATTCTTGAAACAAGAAACTTAGTAATCAAGCGCTGTTGACTTCATGTCATGTCTTAACCTTAGATTTACATTCTCTATACACGATATTGAGCACTATTTACTTACAAATATATACACTATATATATATATATATATATATATATATATATATATTTGGACATTAATTAGGTTTTACCAGAGATGATGTAAGTTAAATTAATTTGCGTATTATCAAGATAATTGATAGAATACTTTTGGCGGATAATGAAAAATCTAGTTCAGTAGATATTATATATCACAAAGACTCGTTAACAAGCAAAAATTAACTAATATACGACATTCTTCTAATGTGTGCTTACCCAACCCCTCCACAGCAGGATGTGACACAAGGTCATTTTTAAGTGAAGTAAAGTTGGTTTGAATTCAGACTTTTCCTTCTCCTAGACTGGTTACTTAATTAAGGCTAAAGAACCCCATCTGACCTACATTTTACCCATAGCTTGAGGAGAACAAATTGATTCATACTTTTCCCAATGGAACGAGAACAATCTTCCCTTGTCGATTGATAATACTCAGAAGAGTCCTGGATACCCGAGGAGACTTGTTGTCACTCAGACCCCGGTGAAAGACTATCGGTTTAAGCTGGTGTTAAAAAAAACTCGCAAGTAGCGAAAGAAAGAAGGAAAAAAAAACGAAAGATAGACAAATACTTTTGCCTGGTCAGAGAGCTGGAAAAACTGTGGAACATGAAGGTAAAGGTTGTACCAATTGTAATTGAATCACTTGAAACGGTCCCCAAGAGTTTAGAAAAGAGTTCGAAAGAATTGGAAATACGAGGAAGAATCGGGACCATCCAAACAACGGCATTGTTAATATTTGCTAGAATACTCAGAAAAGTCCTGGAAACCTGAAGAGACTTGCTGTCATTCAGCCTCCAGTGAATCATCAGCTTAGGCTGGGGGGGGATTGAAAAGCTTACATGGAGAGAAATAATAATAATAATAATAATAATAATAATAATAATAATAATAATAATAATAATAATAATCACTTATAATTGCTGCACAAAATAATACCATCAAATATCAAAGCGAAAATTGATAAGACCCAACAAAATAGTAAATGTAGACTTTGTGGTAATAGAGATGAGACTGTAAACCATATACTCTGCGAATGTAGCAAACTAGCACAACGAGAATACAAAACTAGACACGACTGGGTTGGGAAGGTGATCCACTGGGAATTATGCAAAAAATTAATTTTGACCATACAACAAAATGGTATATGCATAAACCAGAATCTGTTCTTGAGAACGAAACGCATAAAAACGGATCACCTTATCCCAGCAAGAAGACCAGACCTAGTGTTGATAAACAAAAAAAGAAAGAACTTGTCAACTGGTGGATTTTGCAGAGCCAGCAGATCACAGGGTGAAGCTAAAGGAAAATGAAAAAATGGACAAATATCTGGACCTTGCCAGAGAACTGAAAAAGCTATGGAATATGAAAGTGAAAGTGATATCAATTGTAGTTAGTGCACTTGGAACAGTCCCAAAAGGATTGGAAAAGGGTCTGAAAAGTTTGGAAATCAGAGGAAGGGTTGAAACCATTCAGAACACTGCACTGCTGCAATCTGCCAGAATACTCAGAAGAGTCCTGGAGACCTGAGGAGACTTGCTGTCACTCAGACTCCAGTGAAAGACCATCAGCTAATGCTGATGTGAAAACTAAAAAGGAGCAAATAATAATAATAATAATAATAATAATAATAATAATACTTTCTCATCTTAGAAATCAAGATATAAATCAATCATTGTAAATCTATATACATTATTTTTTTCTTTCTTTTTCTTTACCGTTTTTTTTTCTTCAATCTATGTTGTTATTCGTTAGCTTTACTTAATCTGGCACAAAGATGTTATGTTTCTTACATTGTTTGTTGTAATTAAGTGGTTACCCATCTCAAATATTGAATATATAAATTTATAAATAATGAAGATTTCATTTATATCTGGAATAATGAAGATTTCATTTATATCTGGAAAGATATTTTAAAATGTCATTTATATCAGGAAAGATTTCATTTATATAAATGAAATATTTAAAAATTTCATATATATCAGGAAAGATTTCATTTATATCTGGAAAGATATTTAAAAATGTCATTTATATCAGGAAAGATTTCATTTATACCTGGAAAGATATTTAAAAATTTCATTTATATCTAGAAAGATTTCATTTATATCTGGAAAGATATTTTAAAATTTTATTTATATCTAGAAAGATTTCATTTATATCTGGAAAGATATTTAAAATTTTCATTCATATCTAGAAAGATTTCATTTATATCTGGAAAGATATTTAAAAATTTCATTCATATCAGGAAAGATTTCATTTATATAAATGAAATATTCAAAAATTTCATATATATCAGAAAAGATTTCATTTATATCTGGAAAGATATTTTAAAATTTCATTTATATCAGGAAAGATTTCATTTATATCTGGAAAGATATTTAAAATTTTCATTTATATCTTGAAAGATATTTAAAGATTTCATTTATATCTGGAAAGATATTTAAAAATTAGGATTTCTTAGAAAAGAGAAAGTCATTGGTTGCATTCGGAATAAGATATAAATCAAGTATGTAAGACCAAAACAGACTAACTTTTTATTAAGTCAGGCAACGCCGGGTTGCCGACACTAGTTTGTTATAAAGTTTTTCTTATAAAGCAATGTTTAGTGAGCACCCAGTGAAGAACAAACTCGCAGTCAATGGATTACATGACTGGAACTCTAACCGGCTGACGTTGTACTCGACAACAACAAGGTGTGACGCACAGACAGTTTTAGGAAACTTGCATAAATACAAATAGAGGTCGAATTTCAATGGAGGGTCATTCGGAAATTACCCGGATTACTCGGATATTACTGCAGATATATAAATAAAACTCCTGGCACAACCCTCCTTATGTAATTAGATAGGGCTGATTAGGTTCTCAAACAACAGGTTACAGTAAATTTGTTGATTTGTCAGTTGGGAATAATTAGATATTTTTAATGTAGAGATCGTATTTTGTTTTGAAATAGATGATTAATTTTCCTGTTTGATGGCCAATCGAAGAGACTTTGATCTAAGGAAGCTATATAATAAAACTCAATATATATATATATATATATATATATATATATATATATATATATATAAGAGTACGTAAATAAACAATGTATTTATTTGATATGGCTTTTTTCGAGGATGTGTGCTTAATTGAAGTCATACCTAATTTTGAAAATTAATTAGTTAATAATTAATGAATTTAGGTGGGCATATATGCTTAAATGTAAGGCTAAACAAATCGAGAAAATGTCAATCCCTGAATTTGTTTAGCCTTACATTTGAACATATATGCCCGCCTAAATTCATTAAGTATTAACTAATTAATTTTCAAAATTATGTATGACTTCAATTAAGCACATATCCTCCAATATATATATATATATATATATATATATATATATATATATATATATATATATACCGTAGATGGGTTACCGGGTATGTCGGTATTAGGATGATTCTAAATTCGCCCTTTCTTCTAACGGCGGAATGTTAGAGTAGTTCATGTCCAAGTTGAGAGCTCGATGTTCAATATAATTAAACAGAGCAATATAATTGGTAAAAAGGCTTAAAAATCGGCTATTTTGCGGTTATATGGCCGAAATAGATCTATAATCACAAAATGGCAGATTTTGAAGCCTTTTTCTTTACCAATTATATATATATATATATATATATATATATATATATATATATGCCAAGGAGTTAAAGGCAAGAAAAGTAGCGTCAGTCAGCTGAGTTCCAATTCCACCTGAAAATGCGTTTAATTTGTATTATAATAGAAAATATCAATAGCAGGGTGGTGGGGAACTTTCGTGGCGAGGGACTTTAAAAAGTTTAATTTGTAAACTTCAATTTGAATGCTATGCAAAATAACCCTGGGGATTTTTCAGTATTTGTTGCCTATCTTGGGCAAAGGACGCTTGCTTATTCTGTTGTGCCGTGGATTTCTGTGAGTGGAAAGAAAGTCAGAAAAGAGACAGAGTGAATCTCTTCTTTTTTTTTTTCATGAGTTCAAAAAGCATCTATCACTCGTGTTATTCTTTTTTTTTTATCTGGCAGGCCTATGGAGATGGCAAAGTCAACTAACTAAAGCCGTTTTAGATATTGAGGTTCTCTTTCCAGTCTTTTCTTGGGATTTACGTGCGCAACATGGCTTCAGCTACCAAATGGTCCTTGTGATAGACTCAGGATTAAGCTAATTCACTATCTCTCCTCGACTGAATCTCATATATATATATATATATATATATATATATATAAAATAAATAAAATAAGAATAACATTATAACACACACACACACACACATATATATATATATATATATATATATATGTTGTGTGTGTGTGTGTGTGTGTGTGCGTGTGTATTTGGGCAGCATTTTTTCATTTATACATGTAGAATCAAACAAAAGACACATCTCCTGTTTAACAATTTTATTTTTGATCTTTTTTTTTTTTTTGAATTCCACCCAAACATTAAAAAGTTGGCTAGAAAACTCGTAAAGATAAAAAATAAAATTGTTAAACAGGAGATGTGTCTTTTGTTTGATTCTACACACATATATATATATATATATAATGGTTTTCCTTGATCTTTCCCTCGTCATTAGATTTTTCTATGTTTACAACAACATCCTACCTTGAACCAGATAATGTAATATGCGATTCTGCATACACCTAATACGATGAGAAATCTAATGCCCTTAATTTACAGTACTAATCTTTTGTGTGTGTGTGTGTGTGTGTGTGTGTGTGTGTGTGTGTGTGTGTGTGTGTGTGTTTAGTGTAATGGTTATCGGTTAAGGAAATGGGCTCGACGAGCCGAGTTCGAATACTTGACGAAGCTGTTTGCATTTCGCTTTACCATAATACCCGTGGAAAAGGCATAAATCCATCACCTCCCAATTTATGTGTAAATAATAAGGCAGACTGGGTTATTCAACCTTGGTAAGAAAACCAGTCTAGGAGATGAAAGCCTGAATTGAAATCAACTTAACCACACTTAAGCATTTGGCCATGTGTCACATCCTGCTCTTTGCGTGGGAATTGAGTGAATACTTTCTATTTCTTTTGTGGAAAACATTACTCTATATCTTCTTCCTCTGGCTAGGGGTTAAAAGGGGGGACAAGACAAGAATCTTCGCAAGGACCGGTACAAGTGGACGCATCAGATTGTTTTCCGTTAAATTTCTATGTGGAAAAACTTGCCTATCAATAGTAACAATCTGCGTTTCAAATATTAGTATTTTATGTGTGGTTCGAACCCGGGCCTCTTGCATTATGGAAAATACTTAATGGGATCGGTTATTTCTATTATTATATTGTGGTTGATGATGCTATTCCTTTTATTTCATATCCCTTTTTTATGGCAAAGTGGTTTTCACAGTCGGTAGAGTTCTCGCAAGGTTCCGGGTTCGATACTAGACCCCGCCAACTCAGCATATGAGTAGCACAGTTTGGGTAATCTGGTCTGTGCGGTAAAGTGATCAGGTTACGGCATGTGTAGTGCTCCACGTTAGCACAAGCAATCTATCTCTGCATGTGAAAAAGAGTCACAACTTTCTTTATTTGCCATTATTATTCTTGTTATTAGGGAAATTATTCTTGTTATTAGGGAGATTATTCTTGTCACTCTCGATGACTTTTAATAAATTTGAAACATTCTAATCTTCTGTACTTTCCTGATCTTGGATCATTACAATTTCCCTGAAATTATCATAGGAAATATTCCATATACTCTTGTTATCACTGGCACTACCACATCTCTTATTGGCCACAATTTCCTCACCTATATCGAATATCTCGACTTCTTTATTTTCCTACTTCCGTTGATGGAAAATTTTTGTGGGTGATTTTCTTTTTAATTACAAATAACTCTGACACTGTTAAAAGTTATCAAAATCCAAAAATATGTTGATCTATTTTCCCTCCAGAACAACTACTCACATATCCATTTTTGCCATGGTCAAACACCGAGTGACTTTGGTTGTTCCACATGAATTACTGTCCCCACTCAATTGTGCTTTCTTTTTTCTTTTATTCTTTCAGCGATCCCTAATTAAGATGTCTTAGTTGTAATTCAATTATATTCAGCCACAAGGCTTGACCCAAGGATCAAAGTCAACCTGATCAAAGAATAAGTCTCATATTTGATAATATGATGTGGTTAAAGAAAGATACAAATAGCTACATCTCGCGAATCACGTGTCCAACTAAGTACACGTCATATGCGTTGATGTGGAGCGCATATATAAACGAACCAATACACCAGCATTTATGTTTGGTTTTTTGTTGTTGTTTTTTTTTTCCTTTTTTCATCGAAATTATTCGATTTGGAATAAGTAAATCTTATCCTTTATCTATTCTTTCTTTTTATATCATGTCTTCGTTTGTACAAAGCAAAATCTCTTGACTATACAAGAATTAGTTTTTTTTCTTCCTTTTCTGCTAATTTCACTACATCAGAAGATCGTTGGCAATTGCACAAATTTTCAGCATTATTACTTAAAATCTTTCTGTACATTATAAAAATATCTGGAAAGTATTAAAAAAAATCCAGAAAGTATAAAAATTTCTGGAAAGTATATAATTTTCTGAAAAGTATATATTTTTCTGGAAAGTATTTAAAAAACACGAAAGTAGAAACATTTTCTGGAAAGTAGAAAATGTTTTAGAAAGTATCAAAATATTTCTGGAAAGTAAAAAAAAATTCTGGAAAGTATGAACACTTTCTGGAAAATATTAAAAATTGCCGAAAAGTATAAAAACATTATGGAAACTATGAAACTTCTGGAAAATAGAAAAACATACAATAAAGTAAAAAAAAAATTCTGAAAAGTATAAAATAATTTCTGGAAAATATCTAAATTTCTGGAATGTACTAAAGTATTTTGGAAAGTGTAAAACATTTTCTGGGAAGTATTAAAAAAAAAGTTTCCGAAAAGTATGAAAGTTTTCTGGAAAGTATAAAAAAATATACGGATGAACACAGAGATATTTGAAAAATTACGCACAAATTTTATAAGAGAATCCATTTAATTATTTTGTTAATTGCGAAAAATGTTAATCTATTCCGGTGAAGATTTTTTTTAAATTCTGAATAATAACAACTTTTTATGACGATTGTTATTTGGGTTTTTTTTTACTAAAGATTTTCCTAGCAAAAAATAAAAGAGAGAAAAAGCAATAATCTTATAATTGTTGTTTTTTTTTCTATCACGACACACTGAGGCTACACACTCTTTATTAATTCAATGATTTTATTACCAGTTTAATTCTATTTCCTTATTGTTGTTTTATCCCAACATTCTGGGTCAATACATTCTTCATTATACTGTTTTATTAATAGCTGTATTCCAACTTATTATTGGTATTTTTAATCAGAGCGCTTTGAATTTATAAATATGCTAATATTTTGTTATAACTTTTATTCCATATAATTATTATTGTTGTTGTTTATCACAATACTATGGTCTGTACCTTTATTATTTTTATTAAAATTTTATTCCTGGTTTTAGCCCGTCTTATTATGGTTGCTTTGTATCACGATTGACAATTTGTTCGTTATTAGCAATAATTTATCAATAGTTTTGTTGTGTCACTCATTGTTGTGACTTTTTCTTGTGGTGGAAGTGGTCAAGTTGATGTCCATTCAAAGATGGACAATTAAGATGTGGAATATATATATATATATATATATATATATATATATATATATATATATATATATATATATATATATTTGTGGATAAAAAGGCCTTAAATACCATGGGTATAACTTTGCTCTGTTTACAATAATTAAACATTGAGCTCTCATACGGAAACTGAACTCTACAACAAACTACTGGTAGAGAATTAGGAGCAGCCTAGAATCACCTTGTACCAAGAAACTTGGTACCGCACCAAAGTATATATATATATATATATATATATATATATATATATACCGGTCCTCGCCAACTCAGCGTATGAGTAGCACAGGGATCTGTGCGGTAAAGTAAGGAGCTGATGGTAGGTGTGGCACTTCCACCTCAGATGCTAAAAAACAATCTCCTTGGTCTAGCGCTATTGAAAAGGGGATAGACTCACTCGCTGTATAGCTGATACCGACTTTAGGCCGCCCCGTCGACTTTACTTTACTTATATATATATAGTATTTTTTAGAATTGAAAATAAAGTGCTCGAACAGGAGTGTAAGAGCTGTATTTATTTGTTATAGAGTACAATAAATTTAACGTGCGATCGTTACTATTGGTTTCAAAGCAGCGTGTTCGCCACTTATCATTAACACGACGTGCTTGTGTAAGGGTATTCTTTCATAGGTACGTTATCTTGATGATGAATGGCGAACACGCTGCTTTGAAACTAATTGTAACAATCGCAGCTTAGATGTATTGTGGTCTATAACACACACACACACACACACACATATATATATATATATATATATATATATATATGTGTGTGTGTGTGTGTGTGTGTGTGTAGTTAATTTTAAGGACATGATTGCCGAGAAATTCCTTCACTTTTACTTTTAGCTAACTGGGGCACCTAGCATTGTCCGGTTAAAAGTAATCTAGACTTCCAGTCACTTACCATTCCCCCAAAAAATGAACAAATTTTGAATAAAAAAGTCAAAGAAGTTTTTATTTAATCATATTTATTTTGTATCTTGAAAATTAATTTGAACTAAATGAGGAATACAATATCTTCCAAATAATCTTCCAAATAAAAAAATATAATTTTCTTTTTAAATTTATGTTTTTTGTATGTTAATGATTTTACGCCGACCTATATATATATATATATATATATATATATATATATATATATATATATATATATTATATAGGTAAAAGTATCCAATTGCCTGGTATGTTGGGGATAATTCTACTTGGGATCATCAATATCTTCTGTATATCCACCATGCATGCTCATGTTGATGCACACTTATAGATTTATACAAGGATTTTTCAGAAAACCCTAAGAGAGCTCGATGTATGTTAGCTAATAAATGATTTATATACAGAGCAATATTTACACTTTAAATAAGACAGAAAAACCAGAACTCAATAAATGAGCTCAGTCTCAGGAGATTATGCTCATTTATTGAGTTCTGGTCGAAATTAATGGATGATAACCAAATGACGGTTTGTTAAGTTTTTCTTTCTTATTGAAAGTATATATATATATATATATATATATATATATATATATATATATATATATATATATATATATATAATCCAAAAGTCCAGAGAAGAAATCTTCCTTACGACAAAGTTTTATTTAAAAAAAACCTGTCGCAGTTTGAGAACTCAATGTGTGCTCTTAATGTTAGAGTCACGAGCAAATATTAAGTAAAGAAATAACAAAGACTTAGAGATTTAGCATTATAGTCTATTTTAGAGAGCTTAGACAAATAGTCTAACTCCCGACTCATCATTCGCATCTGATGAGTCGGAAGAGTTAGACTATTTGTCTAAGCTCCCTGAAATAGACTATAACTCTAAATCTCTAAGTCTTTGTTATTTCTTTACTTATATATATATATATATATATATTATATATATATATATATATATATTATAGGCCCCTTTCATAGACTATATTTCATTAAGTTATTTCATAGAGTTGTTTTATAGGTTTCTTTGACAGTTGATGGTCAATTATTTCTGTTAATACATGCGATATTCCTGAGACATTTTGCAGCAGTCTTATAGATTTAAATCTGGTTGACTCTAATAACAATTAGTGATACCAATGTCTTGGGAGGAGATTAGTTTAATATCAAGTGGAAGCGGCATGATCGCTTATGAATAGCCAATACTAAATCAGCTTATTACATTCAAAGAGAAAGGTCAAGGTTAGCCGATGACCTTTACAACATGCTATAAATGCTATAGGGTATCGAACTTATTTGGTTTGACCTTACATAAATAGTGATACGAAAATTCAATCTCTCTCTCTCTCTCTCTCTCTCTCTCTCTCTCTCTCTCTCTCTCTCTCTCTCTCTCTCTCTCTCTACATATATTTTGTTTTCTTTTTTGGTACAGTGAATAGAGTAAACTATTTTCATAAGTGAAATCATACTTTATTATAAAATGGTATTAAAAGGTAAATATATTTGTCTTTGAATGAATATATTTGTCTTTGAATTCCATTAATTTTACTCTTTTATATAGCAGAGGGGCCGGGTTAGCTCAGTCGGTAGAGCGTTCGGCTAGAAACCACAAGGTTTCTAGTTCGATACCGGTCCTCGCCAACTCAGCGTATGAGTAGCACAGGGATCTGTGCGGTAAAGTAAGGAGCTGATGGTAGGTGTGGCACCCCACCTCAGACGCTAAAACAATCTCCTTGGTCTAGCGCAAGTGAAAAGGGGATAGACTCCCTTGCTGATTGGCTGATACCGACTTTAGGCCGCCCCGACGATTTTACTTACTTATATAGCATTTGGAAGAGTTATTTATCTATTTCTGTTAATCTTTTTCTAAAAATTATTAATCCATTTCTATTAATTATTAATCCAAAGAATGAGGGAGAAAAACAAAGAAAAACAAAATAAATAATATTCAAAATCCTTTAATTAAAATCACGTTTCGTTAAAGCAAGCGACTAATTTTACCTTATATGTGCGTAATGGAGGCGCATGATGTAATGGTTAAAGTCGCAGGAAATGGACTTGTTGAACCGAGTTCAAATCCTGGACAAAGCTGTTTGCATTTCACATAGCGCTAATACCCTTGGGAAAGGTATGAATCCAACTACTCTCCCTCCACCTATGGTTAAATAGTGGGGAGGACTGTGCTCTTTAGCCATGGCTAGGTAATCAGTCTAGGAGAAGAAAAACTCTGAATTCAGACCTGTTAAACTCCGCTTAAGAAATTGACCTCGTGGTGCATCTTACTTGTGCGGAGGGGTTGGTGAATATATACATATATATATATGTGTGTGTGTGTGTGTGTGTGTGCGTGCGTAATATCCTTGTAAATTGCTAGTATTAATACACCTTCACACACACACACACGCGCGCACACACAAGAATTGTATCGATTCGGTTGATTTCCTTCGTTTCAATTCGTATGTGTATATGTGTATATGAAATATGAGATCCCATTTTTCAGGAACACTGACAGTAGGAGGATTTGGGTACTTACTACTCACATAAATCCCCAAATGGGTTAAAAGGGGTTCTTTAGCCTTGGTCGGCAACCCATCTAAGACAAGGAAAAGACCGACACAAAAACTTAGCTGCCTGGTGGCTTTATCTCATCCCAAGGAAAGGCTAGGGGAGTAAACCCCGAAAATAAATCAGGAGCCGGAGTCCCTAAAGTGGTGTGATGCTGAAATCCAGTGCTACCCAGCAACTCATACGAAACTGCAGCTGAAGATAAAACGGTTAACTGGAAGATTTTGAATAATTTTTACGATTGTTATATATATATATATATATATATATATATATATATATATATAGTTGTATAAAAACGCTTTTCTCTCTACTACGGTTTCGGTGTTCAAGTTCAGTTCCTCAGGAGAACTAAAAAATTATAGGTAGCTAATTTTATATATATGCTTGTTAGGTCTAGAATTATTGTTATTTCTCTGTCTTTTAATTAGTATAAACTTTAGTCTTTAAATCTAAACTGTTTACCTTTGAAATTAAAGATTAGTTTTGGATTAACTATATTTGGATGACTACTTATGCTACTACAATGAAAACGTGGTTGCAACTTTTTGATGAGTATATATATATATATATATATATATATATATATATATATATATATGTGTGTGTGTGTGTGTGTGTGTGTGTGTGTGTGTGTGTGTGTGTGAAGAGAGAGAGAGAGAATGGAAAATGAATCTGACAATATGAAGAAAAATGAGTAAAGAAAAGAAATGTAGATGGATAAAAATGACGACCTTCATCAGAGTGATGAAAATCACTCTGATGAATGTCGTCAAAATCTCTCTGTGTACGGAACATTTTTATACATTTTTCCTATTATTATTATCATAATCATTTCAACTCCATCTGATTATTTTAATAATAATATTAACGTAAATCTGTATACATTTTGATAAACAGACCGAAACACATGTGTAAGTTATATCGATAAAATTCATTTTTATCCATCTACATTTCTTTTCTTTACTCATTTTTTCCTCACACACACACACACACACACACACACATACATATATATATATATATATATATATATATATATATATAGCCGTAAACTCCAGACACGCTAACCTTATAGACTAATTTTCAGCTTAAAGGGTGCAATAGTTTAGCCGTTTATAAGATGCATACAAGCAAGAAAGCAATCGCTGACTTTATTATACATGTTTTTTTTTAAACAAACAATAGCTGTAGGAATAAGTAGGAGGACAAGGCTTGTCCGTTGAGTTCAACAAAACATGCATAAAAGAAAAGATGCTGCCAATATATTATATATATATATATATATATATATATATATATATATATATGTGTGTGTGTGTGTGTGTGTGTAGTATATTAAGAAAAGGAAAAAAGACAGGTTTAAATTTTTCACAGGTTTTCATTTTTCTTAATATACTACATTTTTCATTTTTCTAAATATACTACATACCGTTGGATTCACTTCCTTTCTTCACACACACACACACACACACACACACACACACACACATATATATATATATATATATATATATATATATATATATATATATATATAAACGCTTTTCTCTCTACTACGGTTTCGGTGTTCAAGGTACACCTTCCCTGGGAGAACTAAAAAAGTATAGGTAGCTAATTTTATATATATGCTTGTTTGGTCTAGAATTATTGTTATTTCTCTGTCTTTTAATTAGTATAAACATTAGTCTTTAAATCTAAACTGTTTTCCTTTGAAATTAAAGATTACTTTTGGATTAACTATATTTGGATAACTACTTATGCTACTACAATGAAAACGTGGTTGTAACTTTTTTGATGAGTATATATATATATATATATATATATATATATATATATATATATATTATATATGAGGAAAAAATGAGTAAAGAAAAGAAATGTAGATGGATAAAAATGAATTTTATCGATATCACTTACACATGTGTTTCGGTCTGTTTATCAAAATGTATACAGATTTACGTTATTATTATTATTAAAATAATCAGATGGAGTTGAAATGATTATGATAATAATAATAGGAAAAATATATAAAAATGTTCCGTACACAGAGAGATTTTGACGACCTTCATCAGAGTGATTTTCATCACTCTGATGAAGGTCGTCATTTTTATCCATCTACATTTCTTTTCTTTACTCATTTTTTCCTCATATTGTCGGATTCATTTTCCATTCTCACACACACACACACACACACACATATATATATATATATATATATATATATATATATATAGCCGTAAGCTCGAGTCACGCTAACCTTACAGACTAATTTTCAGCTTAAAAGGTGCAATAGTTTGGCCGTTTATAAGATGCATACAAGCAAGAAAGCAATCGCTGACTTTATTAGACAGTAGGAATAAGTAGGAGGACAAGGCTTGTCCGTTGAGTTCAACAAAACATGCATAAAAGAAAAGATGCTGCCAATATATATATATATATATATATATATATATATATATATATATATATATTATGTAGTATATTAAGAAAAATGAAAAAAACACAGGTTTAAATTTTTCACAGGTTTTCATTTTTCTTAATATACTACATTTTTCATTTTTCTAATTATACTACATACCGTTGGATTCACTTCCTTTCTTCACACACACACACACACACACACATATATATATATATATATATATATATATATATATATATATATAGCCGTAAGCTCGAGTCACGCTAACCTTATAGACTAATTTTCAGCTTAAAGGGTGCAATAGTTTGGTCGTTTATAAGATGCATACAAGCAAGAAAGCAATCGCTGACTTTATTAGACATGTTTTTTTTAAACAAACAATAGCTGTAGGAATAAGTAGGAGGACAAGGCTTGTCCGTTGAATTCAACAAAACATGCATAAAAGAAAAGATGCTGCCAATATATATATATATATATTATATATATATATATATATATGTATATATATATATATGTAGTATATTAAGAAAAATGAAAAACACAGGTTTAAATTTTTCACAGGTTTTCATTTTTCTTAATATACTACATTTTTCATTTTTCTAAATATACTACATACCGTTGGATTCACTTCCTTTCTTCACACACACACACACACACACACACATATATATATATATATATATATATATATATATATATATATATATATATATATATATATAAAAACGCTTTTCTCTCTACTACGGTTTCGGTGTTCAAGGTACATCTTCCCTGGGAGAACTAAAAAAATATAGGTAGCTAATTTTATATATATGCTTGTTTGGTCTAGAATTATTGTTATTTCTCTGTCTTTTAATTAGTATAAACTTTAGTCTTTAAATCTAAACTGTTTACCTTGGAAATTAAAGATTAGTTTTGGATTAACTTATGCTACTACAATGAAAATGTGGTTGCAACTTTTTGATGAGTATATATATATATATATATATATATATATATATATATAGCCGTAACCTCGAGTCACGCTAACCTTATATACTAATTTTCAGCTTAAAGGGTGCAATAGTTTGGCCGTTTATAAGATGCATACAAGCAAGAAAGCAATCGCTGACTTTATTAGTATTGATCAGGCAAGGGAGAGTGATATGACTGATTCCTGTTTAGCCATATTAGGAGCTTAAAATTTAATAAGATGCAACACATAACTCTCCGCCTCTAGATATTCACAAAGATGAGGAGGATTTTATTTTTCCATTAAAGGATGTTGCCCACAAAATCGATTGCTTTTAATTTTACGCAGATTTGAAATTCTAATTACAGTCTATTTTTACACACTGAAGCACACTTAGTGTAACGGTATTCCTAGTAGGAAATCTGGACTCGATGTTCCGAGTTCAAATCCTGGACGAGGTTGTTTTTGTGTCAGCGATAAACTTCTTTGGAAATACCTGAATCCATCTCGTCTGTGCCTCCGGCTATGGGTAAATAGTAAGGCAGACTGGGCTCTTTAGCCTTGGTATGGCAACCAGTCTAGAAGAAGAAAAAGTTTGAATTCAAACCATCTACAATGCACTTAACAACTGACCTTGTGTATCATTCTTCCCGTGATGGAGGAGTTGGGCAAATACATAGTCATTTCTTACGTAGCGAAACTAAAGATTTTATTTAGATTTTTAAAAACATTATTTTGTAGAGAACTCGTTTTATTCAATTTATCTAGTTGAACGCCTAGACTAACATGGTAATAGAGATCTATCCAAATAGATTATTGGTCCGGTTTAGCTCAGTCGGT
Organism: Doryteuthis pealeii; assembly: GCA_023376005.1. Classification (NCBI taxonomy): domain Eukaryota; kingdom Metazoa; phylum Mollusca; class Cephalopoda; order Myopsida; family Loliginidae; genus Doryteuthis; species Doryteuthis pealeii. The sequence goes on from CM042141.1 coordinate 144,932,750, forward strand.
AGAGAGCCCGCCCTTTTCCGGGTGAGATATTGGCCCTCGCCAACTCAGCGTATGAATAACACAGAGGTCTGTGAGGTAAAGTAAGGAGCTGATGGTAGGTCTGGCGCTCCACGTCAGACACAAAAACAATCTCCTTCCTCAAGCGGACTGGCTGATACCGACATTAGGCCACTCCGACGACTTACTATTGTGTTACGATTTCGTTCGTCACTGTGTGATCCACACGTTTGATCCCGAAGCAGTCTAACCTAAAATTACTAAATAATTCTCATCGTGGAGTAAAGGTTATTGATCAAGGATCGATTGGTTTGTTTTACGGCATATCAACCTCAGTGGGTCATTTAATGCCGACAACGTTTTGAAATAAATTCATTCTTAATGGATATTTTTAGCCTGGAGCTTTGAGTATGACACTAAACTGCATCGGATGGTGAGCCTCCAGTTCTGGAGCCCCGAGGATTGTGGAGTAATCTCTTTGTTGCTATTAATCTTAGATTCTATCTGACTTGAAATTCCTTTGGTTTGTTTTGTTTTACGGCATATCAACCTCAGTTGGGTCATTTAATGCCGACAAAGATTTGAAATAAATTCGTTCTTTATGGATACTCAATTTTTTTATAAACACATTTTTCTATTTAACCCATAGATGGAACCCCAACAGGTACCACCACTCCGGGTCAGAATGGACCTGGGAGCAATGGTGATGAAGGGGTGCTCCACTTTCCCTAGACCTAGAACTGGAACCTCACCATCAGTTAGATTTTAACATCATACCCAGGACATGAAAACCCTCAGCCACCGCCTTCTAGCACCCATTTGATAAAAAGGGTTGGGGCTTGCCATAAGAGCAATAGGATTAGGGTAATCGTATAGGTGCTAAGGCTTGACATGTCCATCCGATTGATCGGAGGGGACCTCTCCGACCGCCCGTCTAACCTAAGTAAGGACCAAAGTTGAGTGTTGCATGTTATGGACTGCTCAGCCACCAGGGTTCCATCCTTAAGCATTACGGGTCACCAGCCACGGCCAACAACTGGCCTCATTAGGGGAGTCTTACTACTCTGCAGAGGTGCAGTCGGTGTATTCTAACGCCCTAGCCAACAGGGCGTCTAATGGTTAGAGATGCCTTCGTTTCTAGTTCCCTGTTATTTTGCCTTTTGCCAGACATAGTTCACCTTTATAAATAACTAAGTCATCATTCTGGAGTCTAGCAGGTCCGTATCAATTATTTGATACGTTCCTCACTGGGTGGCCCATAGAAAACTGATAACTGGTGTTGGATTATTTTGTTGTATATAATCCGTGCTACAATACACCACTTAAATTTATAGACTAAGCGAGGTCACGTGGCTTAAACCTCAGCCAATCAACAGCCCGGATGCGTGGCTGGTTGACTACTTAATCACTGATACTGAGAGACGTCCATTTGCAATAATTGACGAAGGACTTGCAATACTGAGGAACACCAAGATTATTTACCACTGGACAAGAACTTTTGCTTGGACACTAAAGGATAGTCCATAAAATCGTAACACCTGGCGTAGCATCATAGCAAAGTGTTGAGAATTTCTAGTATATAAGGTGTGTGCTAGATCCTCGCCTATACTTATAGACTAGGCCAAATTATGTGATCTAACTCTTGGCCAATCACTGGCAGTACTCTGAGGTTGATACAATACTTAACCGACCCTACTGGTCATAATTACACTGACATTCTT
>CM042141.1:144936967-144941967 GCA_023376005.1 Doryteuthis pealeii
TAAAGACGAAATATTAAGTTTTCTTATGAGATCGTTGAGGAAATATAGACAAAATATTAAGTTTTATCCACTAATTGAATTATTTCTGTTGGTTTATCAACCTTTTCCATTCATATTTTTCATAAAGACATATATATATAAATTATATATATATATTATATAAAAATTAGATATGTTATATATAAATTATATAAATAATAGCTGCAGTACTCTATAATACCCGGGAAAGTTGGGCTTATTCGCAGTTCTCTGAGTGCACCTGAAAATGCTAGCGAACCTGGGTGCCTATCCTGGATTTTCAATAGCAAACTTTGATAAGTGTGTTCATGGCAAATTAATTTTTGTTTTTTTGACAAAAGTTCTTCTCCAATCCAGCTTTCATTTTTACTTTTTTTTTAAATTTATTTTCTTTTTCATTCCTATTTCATTAATTGTTGTGTTTTGTCTTCTTTCAAATTTTGTCTCTAGTAATTGAACAAGGATCGAAGCCTTCACCGATCTAAACCATAAAAATAAATGTAAAGGAAAGTACTCACAACATTTATACCTTAGAAAGAAGAAAATGATGATGATAACATTTAAAAGAAAATATGATTTTTTTATCTTCACATATTATCTTCATTGCTATATATATATATATATATATATATATATATATATATATATATATATATGTGTGTGTGTGTGTGTGTGTGTGTGTGTGTGTGTGTAATCCAAAAGTCCAGAGAAGAAATCTTCCTTGCGACATAGGAATTTTTTTAAACAACCTGTCGCAGATTGAGAGCTCAATGTGTGCTCTTATTGTTAGAGTCACAGAGCAAATTTATAAGTAAAGAAATAACAAAAGACTTAGAGATTTTGTTTTATAGCCTATTTCGGGGAGCTTAGACAAAGTGTCTAATTCTCCCAGCTCATCGGATGCGCATCTGATGAGCTGGGAGAATTAGACACTTTGTCTAAGCACGCGCGCACACACACACACACACACACACACACACACACACATATATATATATATATATATATATATATATATAAATGAACAAAACTGATGAGAAAGAAAATAATAATTTTGTGTTATTTATGACCTGAAGGTCATCGCCAAGGGATCATTTCTTGTGAAGAATTTTTTTAGAAAGTTTAAAAATCGTTTTTAAGATAACTGAGATTCCCTGAGAGAATTGATGAAAAACCAAGTGTCAAAATCATATCAATAATAATTTATATTTTTTAAATTATATATATATATATATATATATATATTATATATATATATATATATATATATATGAGATAATGTATATATATATATATATATATATATATATAAGGTAGAGTAGACATGGAGTCAACACCTGGTGACTGACAGTTTTTCGCCTATGTGATCTTCAGGGAACTATCGGTTGAATTACTAACTAAAATTTGATCTATCGATAGATATTGTGTTAACAGCATAAATGTGCATTGATTCTTTTTGTGAAAGGTTCATGTGAGAGGTTTTTGAGAAAAAAATTAAAAATGCACAACAAACAAAAAATTCTAAAAATCACAGAATTATTCAAACTTTTAATTCTGTAAAAAGTTATGAGAACAATTCCATGTAGAAACAAAAAAATGAAAATAAAATACCATTACAAAAAATATTTGCTTTACATTTCGAAGAAGGAGACCGAAACAAGGGTCTTTTTTGTGGGGATGTGGATTACACTTGCAAAAGAGAATGTACCGGTAGAAACATTGTGTGTACAACTAAAAAAACAAAACAATCATGTTTAATTGTCCGCAGAATTTTTGGGGTTGTTCAACCCGCGCATCTAAAATAATTCTTGTACACATGAGAGTACAAAATCAATAAATCAAATTGAACAATATAGCTTCTCAATTTTTCTAGCTATTTCACTTCTCAACCATGTTTAAGTACCACAGAAAATTATTTTATCGAATACGGTTGAAATATCGGATATTTTATTGTATATCATTGTTTTTACAATTCGAGACAATTTCTTCCAATATATCAGAGGCGACAATCGAATATTACGTAGGGATGTGATAAATTAATCAAACCGATATTCTCAGTTTTGCGGCATGCGAGATATTTCAACAGGTCAGCTCTCCGGCCTTCATAAGATGAATGCTATATCCCGTAATCGTCTGTAGTCCTTCGAAAGGGAAGTGAATCGAAAAGAGTTACCTAAAGTAAGTTGCAGTCCAAATGCGTCCCGAAGTCTAGTTTTTAAAAGTGAGTTTAATGTGAGTTTTTGTCTAAAACCCGGTGAGCTGACTTTTACATTATTTTTTGTTTGGCGTTTTGGGGGTTTAATTTGTTTGTTTTTGTTGTTGTTGTTGTTGTTTTTTGGGGGTTCAATTATATTTTCACATATACATAAAAAGTGGATGTCACTCATCTGTGGCTTCTTTTTAACAATCAGTTTCAAGTATTTTTTTACAATCGTTAAATCAGACTAGCCCTCATATGAAATTATATATATATATATATATATATATATATATATATATACAGGGGTGCAAAAGTAGTTATACAGTTGTAAAAAAACACATACAATACTCATTGTATTTATTAAACAAACAAATGTTACATATACGTGTAATAACATTAATCATTATTAATAATAATATGTTAATTATTAGTCACAATTAAATATGGCTAATGACTCCAAAATTTTGTAAAATGAGGACACTTAAGATAATATTCTACTAATTTTATCTGTGTGATACGGCTGTATACCTACTTTTACGCCCCTGTATATATATATATATATATATATATATATATATATATATATATATATATATATTAAATACATAAAACTGAAAGTTATGAGGCAGTGATAGAGGTGGGGTATTCATCCTGATAGTTTAGGTGCTGTCATGCTCTATTGAAAAATGTTTTTAAAACTACTTGTTATTCATATATATATATATATATATATATATATATATATATATATATATATACATAAAAACAATTAAAAGAAAAATAAATAGAATCAACCAACTCACAACTATATTTTTTGATCACGAAAATTTACCTAATGACCAGGAAACATATGAAATATATATATATATATATATATATATATATATATATATATATATATAATTTTGATCACGAAAATTTACCTAATGATCAGGAAACTGTGAAACTTAACGTTATGGTTTCGATTATTTTTATTTCCTTTATTTTTAAACGATATTAATGTAATATTGTTTACATGGTATTTTATGTATTGAGTGCACTTTTATTCGCAAATTTTGTTTTTTATACTTTTGGTTCTGAAACGAACGGTGTTTGTTTTAAATCAATATATATATATATATATATATATATATATATATATATATTATATATATATATATATATATATATACTCTACATTAATACCGTGGTGTATCCGAACTCTCCATAAATCCATAAATAAAAATCTTCATATCTGAAAGTTTCTCATTAATTTCACAGATATAATATCGGAGGAAGCACTAGGATCAATATTTGCCCTGTATATTTGGTTGATTGATTTTAAGGGTATATCAACTTGTTTAGGATTACTTTATGTCAAGGGGTTAGGGAATTGCGTTCATTGAACATTCATATTTACATATTTTTGTGTAGCAATTCTTTTACGCCTATTTTGTAGCCATCAAAATTATCTCATAACAAAGATTTTATCTTTCATTTTGATTGGACTCAACATCTTATTATAATGGAGATTGTGTGTTTTACTGTCTGTAACCGAAACTATATCACTACTCAAGTCACAATTCCCTTAGTTATTTACGTTACATTCTCCATGATTATATTTTTATTTAAACCTCAATTAATTAATGAAATTGTTTTACATTATTAATACTGTTGGCCTTATCTACATACTGATAATATGCAATTGTATTTATATATACAACAAAATAGCAGTTTACAGTGTGAACGGGAAGGCTAATTTGCATATTGATATTAAAAATTTGATTTAAATAAATATGCGCTTAGTATTATTGATTTCTAATTGTTTGGTTTTATCTTAATGAATAAGAGCAAAAATCTTGGGGATAAATCTTAAAAGAAATCCATTAACCAGAAGAAATAACTGTTATCGTATTCTTTACTTACTATTTTAACTAAATAGTTAAATTAGGAAACTTTAGCAATGAAAGACAGGAATGATGGAAGAGTAAGTTTTAGTTGTTCTATTTTTCGATTATACCCACCTCTGTTTCAAAACTTTTTATCTGCATTCTTATTTAGTTTCATTAGTCTTCCTAATTTGATATGATATTTCATTACATTAAAAAAACTTAAATAAATATTTGCTAGTCCTGATAATACAAAATGATATTCAAAATTTCAGAATTCTGTTTTAATTTAACAGGTAAAATTAAACAATTAATGATTCTTTTCTGTTTATTATTATATCATATGAGGCAGATTTAATAATACGACATTGGGCCCATTAGATTTGAGTCCCAGTTAAGTTTTCTCTGTGCTTGTGTGTGGGTGAGGGTGCGTGTGTGATCTTTTAGTTGACTCAGACATTAAGCCATTTACATCAATACTGTGACAACTTAAGCAACAACAGGTACTGTAAGCAACCTCAGTCTTTTATTTATCAAAAATAAATTGATTCGGCATTAGATCACCCGAAGAGGGTTGATATGCGTAAAACAACAACAAAAAAACAGCCATATTTTGTCGAGAATTCTAATGTTAATAGCAGGACCTGTGGATATATCACAGTATGATAATTTAATTATTACAAAGTTTGATATATTTACTTAAGAGCTATTGCTGAATAGTTCAATATGTAAAAAATATAATCATCTTGATTTAACTCTCTCTCTCTCTCTCTCTCTCTCTCTCTCTCTCTCTCTCTCTCTCTCTCTCTCTCTCTCACACACACACACACACACACACACATACACACCTTTTTTCTTCTTTCCTTCTTTTCATTATATTCGATTGAAAAATATTAGCGTCATCGCTTCCGTGC
>CM042141.1:144944467-144949467 GCA_023376005.1 Doryteuthis pealeii
TCGGACTATTGTCCTCATCTTTATTGTTATATGTACAACGTTTTGGCCGATGTACCCTCCGGCCTTCTTTAGGTATTTCTTGTTGGATTCGGGAACCTTCCCGAACTCGGGATCTTTCTTTTCGAACTTGGGAACCTTCTTGTCGTAATCGGGAGCCATAACGAAACTTTGAATCCAACCCTTTATTCAATCCATGGGGTTATCCTGTTCTTATTCCATTAACCATAGCTGGGGTACAGGTGTTAAGATGTGTTAATTATTGTCACCCCTGAATTCACACTGAATTGTCAAAGTGGACACAGCATAGTGGATAAAGGCGTTTGATTAGGAGAGTTCTAAATGACAGCTATCTCTAGGCTACATGTTCAATCCTGGTCAGGGGCGACAGTAACATAGAATGATAACAAGAAGGTCCCCGAGTTCGACAAAAGGTTCGCGAGTTCAAGAAGGTTCCCGAGTCCAACAAGAAATACCTAAAGAAGGCCGGAGGGCACATCGGCCGAAACGTTGTATAGATAACAATAAAGATGAGGACAATAGTCCGAATAATCCAAATAGTACTAATGAGGATAATTGTTTAAATAAATTTATCCAAAGGCAATTTCAGCTACAAACGAATTTGGTGTAAATTTTATTCACATATTTATTTTCTATTGCAAATATTTGTAATTAATATTGTATAAGATTTTGACATTAAAAATAAATTCCAGTCACTTATATAAAAAAAAATTCCAAGAGTACTTCTTCTTAAGATGAATATTTTCACAATACTTAAGATTTTTTCATCTTTCTTTATTGCTACGTAGATTGTAAGATATCCTACAATATCACATCGCTTTTTTTTTTCTTTTTCTCTATTTCTCTGTTTCTTTTCTTTTTTAAATATGCAAAAGAATTTTGTATTGTTACAAATTTTAAAATAAAATATTTTTAACATTTGCAAAATGTTTTCTTATCTCTATCTGATATTTTGAAAGAATATTTGATGACACACTAGGATATTTACGAATGAGTAGTGAAAAAGGACCCTTACGTATTTAGAAAAAATATGGAAGAACAAAAAATATATATTTGCATGTATGCCCGATGTTTCAGTGGTCTGAACATTGTGTTTATACACAATAAAGATGAGGACAACAGTCCGAAATATCAACAAAAAACTAATCAGATCATTTTTCTTTTAATTCAAACACTTTTGTTGTTTAGTATGTCAACAAAATCATTTTACACACATTTGTTGACCTGTCAATTTTTTGTTTTGTCTGTAGCTTTCCATATCTTCCTCCTCCTCACTCTGTTTTTCGACCTGTTGCCCATTCCCTCTCTCTCTCTTCTCTCTCTCTCTCTCTCTCTCTCTCTCTCTCTCTCTCTCTCTCTCTCTCTCTCGCTGTCTGCCTTCCTATCTTCTGTTTTTTCTACGTGTCTGCCTCTCTTTTATTTTTTATTTACCTCTCTATCTATCTACCTATCTATCTTATCATACCCACCTATCTCTTTAATACTCCCCCCTCTCTCTCTCTCTCTCTCTCTCTCTCTCTCTCTCTCTCTCTCTCTCTCTCTCTCTCTCTCCGATTGACCTCCTCTACACTTTCAGAATGCATGTCTGACACCGTGATCATAGCATTTTCATTTATTTATTTGTCAATTTATTTTTCATTCCAAAAGGCTTGCGTATTTATGTTATGTTTATATCTTACAAGGGTTGCTCGGAAAAAAGTCCCTTGGTGCCTATCACATCAATCATCAATATTAGCCTACCCAAGCTGAGAACCATGACGCCTGGCGTCCTACCACTAACCAGGCTATCACCGCCTTTGAAAACACCCACTGGGCCACCCTCAAGAACAAGACATAGGAGGAAAAACCACAACACAATGCCATCAAAACCTGATCCTACATTCTGCTGCACCCACTGCGACAGTGCCTACCTGTCCCACAGGTTCCCTTATCAGCCATGAACATGGACACCTCACGTAGTGTAATGGTTAGCAAACTATATTTGAAGACCATTGATAGTGAGTTCGATTCTCATTGGGCGCCCAAAACTTCTGGCCTTGTGCCTCATCTAAGCTAAGCTTAGTAAATAACTATCAGCCATGAACATGCCTGCAATCATTGTGGGCCACCCCCTTCATCTTGATTCACGAAACCAAACCATGAATATGTTACTAAATATTTTGTGTCCTAATTCTGTCATCAAGATATTTTGTCTCTTATCTCGTTTTCCCAGCCAACGCTGAGTAACCCTGCTGGTTTCAAATAGGTAAGAGCATCGTTGCCGTGTTTCCAAGTCGTAGTTAATTTGATGATCATTAAGAGCCCCATTATCTAATCCCAAATAGAGCGATTACCAGTGGGTAATGCGCAATTGAATTGTCTTATTCGTAGACTTTGAGATTTTAAGTGTAGCAAGAAATAATTCAGTAAATATCAAAACTGTGGAGCATTAATTGTCTTCAGGCATAGATAAATAAATAAGTAAGTAGATATGTAGCGACAAAACTGTTCTTTATAAATTGTTCTTATTTATGGTAGGAGGCTTAGGCTGACATAAGGTTGGTTGTAAAAGGGTTCTCTTAGCGCTAATACCCTTGGGAAAGGTATGCATCTAACTGTTCTCTCTTCAGCTATGGGTAAATAGTAGTGCGGACTGTATCCTTTAACCTTTTTCTCTGAATGTTTGAGATGAGACTTGATGATTAGTATTATCTGCGTTATTCAGACTATTGTCCCCATCTTTATTGTTATTTGTACAACGTTTCGGCCGATATGCCCTCCGACATTCTTCAGGTATTTCTTGTCGGACTCGGGAACCGAGTTCGAAAAGAAGGTTCCCGAGTCCGACAAGAAACACCTAAAGAAGGCCGGAGGGCATATCGACCGAAACGTTGTACAAATAACAATAAAGATGGAGACAATAGTCCGAATAACATTGATAATACCTTTAACCTTTGTTAGGCAACCAGTCTGGAAGAAGGAAAACTCTGAATTCAAACCTGTTGAACTCCGCTTAGTAAATTGACCTCGTGTTACATCTTGCTCGGATTGGGAAAATACATACCTATGGGATAAGTATGAATCCAACTATTCTCCCTTTAGCTATGGGTAAATAGTAGGGTGGTCTGGACTCTTTAAACTTGGTTAGGTAACCAGTCTAGGAGAAGGAAAAATCTGGATTCAAAACTATTAAACTCCACCCAAGAAATTGACCATGTGTCACATCCTACTTGTGTAGTTTGGTTTGGTTTGGTTTGGTTTACGGCATATCAACCTCAGTGGGTCATTTAATGCCGATAAAGTTTTGAAATAAAGTCATTCTTAATGGATATTTTTTATAAATACATTTTTCTATTTAACCCATAGTTGGGACCCTAACAGGTACTACCACTCCGGGTCAAAGTGGACCAGGGAGCAACGGGGATGAAGGGGTGCACCACATTCCCCAGACATCCAAAACTGGAACCCCACCATCAGATAGAGTTTGACATCATTCTCATGACGTAGACCCTCAGCCACCGCCTTCTAGCACCCATATGATAAAAAGGGTTGGGGTTGCCATAAGGGAAATAGGGTTGGGGTAATCATATAGGTGCTAGGGCTTGACGTGACCAACCAATTGATCGGGGAGGCCTCTCCGACCGCCCGTCTAGCCTAAGAAATGGTCTAAGTGGAGTGTTGCAGGTCATGGATTGCTCATCCACCAAGACTCCTTAAGCATCACGCGTCGCCACCCACGGCCAACAGGTGGAAGTCTTACCCCTCTGCAGAGGTACAGTTGGTGCATTATAACGCCCCAGCCGACAGGGCGGTACTTGTGTGGAGGGTTAGGTAAATATATATATATATATATATATATATATATATATATATAATATAACATGGCTCTTGGTGAAAATGCCAGAATAGCAAATGTATGATGTGTGGTGATATGAACTCAGGTCACTGATTCCATTATGTACGATGATAGCCGTTACGCTAAGTGCGCCTCCTAATCTTTAACTTTATATTTCACTGCTGAGGCATTGTGTTAGGGACTAAATTACTTTCTGTCAGTCTCTATAAGACGTGGGTGTATGTGTGTATACGCTGGTATGTATGTGGATGTGTGTGATAAAAAGAGGAAGAGACAGAGAGAGACAGAGTGTGTGTGTGTGAGAGAGAGAGAGGGGGGGAAGAGACAGAGATAGAGGCAGAGAACGAGAGAGACAGACAGACAGAGATAGAGTGGGCATGTGTGTGAGAGAGAGAGAGGGGGAAGAGACATGGATAGAGACAGAGAGACAGGGAGAGATAGAGATAGAGACAGTGAGAGAGAGAGAGAGAGAGAGAGAGGAGAGAGGCAGAGAGAGAGTGTGTGTGTGCGTGTTAGAGAGAGAGAAGACAGAAATAGAGAAAGAGAAAGTGAGACAAAGACAGAGACAGACAGACAGAGAGATAGTGTGTGTGAGAGAGAGAGAGACAGAGACAGAGAACGAGAGAGACAGACAGAGATAGAGTGGGCATGTGTGTGTGAGAGAGAGAGGGGGAAGAGACATGGATAGAGACAGAGAACGAGAGACAGGGAGAGACAGAGATAGAGAGAGTGAGTGTGTGTGTGGAGAGAGAGCGAAAGAAGGGAAGAGACAGAAAGAAGAGAGAGAACCAGAGAGAGAAAACCAGAGAGAGAGAGGCAGAGAGAGTGTGTGTGACTGTGTGCGTGTGTTAGAGATAGAGAAAATACAGAAATAGAGAAAGAGAAAGTGAGACAAAGACAGAGACAGAGAGATAGTGTGTGTGTGTGTGTGTGTGTGTGTGTTTTGTGTGTGTGTGTGTGAGAGAGAGAGAGGGGGGAGAAGAGACAGAGATAGAGACAGAGAACGAGAGAGAGAGACAGACAGAGATAGAGTGGGCATGTGTGTGTGAGAGAGAGAGGGGGGAAGAGACATGGATAGAGACAGAGAACGAGAGACAGGGAGAGACAGAGATAGAGAAGTGTGTGTGTGGAGAGAGAGAGAAAGAAG
>CM042141.1:144951967-144966967 GCA_023376005.1 Doryteuthis pealeii
AGAGAGAGAGAGAGAGAGAGAGAGAGAGAGAGAGGGGGGGAGAGAGAGAGAGAGATGGCCAGACTGCGATAGATAGATAGATAGATAGATAGATAGATATGAACAGACTGAGATAGATAGATAGATAGATAGATAGATGAGATAGATACAGACTGCGATAAATAGATAGATAGATAGATAGATAGATAGATAGATATGAACAGACTGAGATAAATAGATTAATAGATAGATATTAACAGACTTCTTTATGGTCTAGTGCTAGCGAAAAGGGGATAGTCTCCCTCACTATTCGGCTGATGCTGACAATAGGCCGCTCCGCAGACTTTACTTTTTTAGTTACATGTGATTTCAATATAAGCATTGGTAAATAGCCTTCAAAGCATTTGAATTGAAGTGACCTTGATATATAATTGGGGGGGGGGTGAGGGGGTCCTCGAAATATCTTGCTGGAATCTTTCTCTGACTGATATCACCCAGATTAAAGGAAAACGATCGAGATGAGAATGCAATGCTACTTCATTCTTTGTTGCATTGTTGGCTGTTCGTTAAAGAAGCGCATTTTCAACTCTATGAGACCCAAGAATGGTCGCTACAATTAATATGAATTAACTCCATGCCACGTGGATTAAGATCATCTCTACACTTGCTATCAGACACGAATTAATCTATAATCTCGGGTCCAATGAAAATGCCTCTTTTCAGTTTTGTATTTTCCTTATCTTAAATTTTATTTTTAGGTGTTAGAATCTAGAAGAATTGTATATCATTGCTTTAATTAGGTCATGTTTGATATAAAGGGTTGGAAAGAGGACCGTTTACGGATCTACCAGTGGCATAGAGCAGTGCTTTGTATAGCCGGTCCACCGGGCCGATGCCGGGACATTGAATACAAATGCCGGTCCGCAGGTGCCACACAGGATTTTTTAAAAAGGTGTATAGTTTTGAAGAACTTGTAAACTAAATTTGGAAATATATTTCTAAAGATATCAATTTTGCTCATTTCTTGCTCTTTATCACGATGGCTATTTTACCATCTGTTTGCCTACGTTGTTTTATAGAAACTAAGTGAATTATTAAGAAAAAGAAAGGACGATTTATTCAATTAGATCATTGCGGTTGATGCAGCTCAGCGATTTTATTTTATATTCGGCTCCATCGAGGTGAGTGATAGTCGAATATCAGCCTTTTTCACAATGTTGAGTTTTTTATGAGCTTTAGATAAAGATTAAAAAACACGACTAAATCCTGATTCAACAAGGTAAAATATACATACCTACATGAATGTTTCTACTTTAAGTATTTAATATACGGCGAAGATTACTGAAGATATATAATTCTCAGAAATTGCCAAGTAATCAGGATTTTACAAATCTACGTCCAGGACTATGTCAATCTAATCTGCATTGGAGTTTATTGTAGATTGGATAAGGACACTTTGCAATCAAGGAGGTTACACAAGAAAATGGTAACAAAAAAATTTTAAAAACCAAGGGACCAGAGTGCCAGTTAACATCCACAAGAGAGATGGGCACTTGAAGTAAATTTACAACCACGGACTTATACCCAAGATAGGGTGGGAAGCCCGTGGTGTAATGGTTAAAGTCATGGGAAATGGACACATCGCCCCTAGTTCAAATCCTTTTTGTAAATTTCAGCACGGCCTCATTGGTCTCTACAGAGGACAGCTATTGAGTGCAAGTGTTCGCCACTTTCTGAAACAAGTCTAACATACGTGGATTATACTCTGAACTCTATGTTCTCAATAAATCTTGCATGATTTTGTTGTTGTTATTAATTTGGAATTTAAAATCATCTTTCCTATTAGGATTCTTTTTTAAAGTACTTACATAACTATCAAGAAATTCTATTTTTTGTTGTCGTTCTAGATGTTGTCACTGTGATACTATGGTTGAAGACGAACATGGTCAGAATAAATAAATGAATAAGAAAGAGAATAGGATAAAGCCAGGCATAAGTAAAAGGGGTGGGTGGCTGACCTTTTTACGAATCCAAAGATTAGGTCGTAACGTTTAAGAGACCGGTACGACCACCAGGAAATGGGACCACTTGATGATAATATCTTAGGTACCAAGGTATTAAAAGCAAAAGAAATTTTTATGAGAAAATCTCTTTTGAAAAAATTAATGGTCAACGTAAAATTAAAGTAATAGATATTTTTCAGTGTCTGAAAAATATCTAATTACTTTAATTTTAAGGGTTAATGACGGCTAGAAGTCTGCGATTTTATTTAAGTACTGGCCATCTGTGTGGTCCGGAGAAGATGGTTGGGGAAGGGGAATTTGACATAAATACAGCTAAACTCGAGCACTAAGCCAGTTAGAACTCGGCCGTTGAGGTGTTACGGTCGCCGGTGGGATAGCCAGTAGCAGCCAGTTGGATAGACAAGCGAAGTATCACAGACCCCTTCTTCCATCCGCGTCTTGTTTACAAACACTTGTAGTCGTTGTTTGTTTTTATTTAATCCTTGTGACTACTGTTTCTGACTCATGCTCTCAAATTGGCCAGCGCAGAGTGTTACAACGTTTGGGGTCTAGACATCGTGCATTGAAGGTGCAGAGCGCAGAACAGGTAGTCTCACATCACAATTTAAGCTTATCTATGTTGAATAATCTATCATAAATGTGATAAAAACGAAATACAAGAACAATTTGGATATTCAAGATATTGCACGTGGCATTCTCTTCTATCGATTCAAGACTTTACTAATAGACAAACAAGAAGCAGTCTCACAATTCCCATTGACAAACGATGGAGTCTGTACCCTTTCCGCTAGCGCTAGACCAGGTTCCCATTGACTATACACTGGGGGGGTGTTAGCTTATAATGATGATAGATTTCTGTATTAAATAAAGCTAATTGTAACATGGCTGCATAAATACTTTTCATTCGAAGTTCTTTAATTTTATACACTGGTCCGTGCATTGATCAAAAAAGTGCCAACCTGTCTGCAACTTCCAAAGGTTTGAGAAGCACTGGTATAGAGTTCACATTTTCATAATCCATACGTGCTAGAACAATTCTAAGCACGTATTCAGAATGAACTCGTTCGATTTAGTCTAAAGCACGTTTTTTTCTTTAGTCTTTTTTTTATCTCAATAGCAAAAATTCTGTTTACCAAAGTCTTCTAAGCTGAGGTGATTTTATAAGTGCAATTTCGTTAACTTGTTTACATTTACTTCATCTAGTTCATCAAGTGAAGACTATATCTATCACTAAAATCAGTGAATTGTATTTCTCCTTTCTTTACCATTGTATTTTTACTTGAATTGATGGGCAAAATTTTCCACCTATAAATAAGGAAACATTCTTAGCTTCTTTTTATTGGTACATTTTTAGAAGTAAAAAGAAAATAAATTAAACGAATACATTTTATCACTTTAACTCAACAAGTAATTAAGAAGTGATATTTGTTAGTTTGATTTTCAGTTACAAAACTATTGATAAATGTTTTATTCTTTGCACAACGTTTCGGCCGATATGCTCTCCGGCCTTCTTAAGGTATTTCTTGTCAGACTCAGGGACCTTCTCGGACTCGGGAACCTTCTTTTCGAACTCGGGAACTTTCTTGTCGTAATCGGGAGCCGTCACGGAACTTTGAACCTAACCCTTTATTTAGTTCACGGGGGTATCCTGTTCTCATTCCGCTAACCATAACTGGGGTAGGAGTTGTGTTAATTATTTTTCTAACTGCCTCTACTCAGGATTGAACTCGGGATCCAGAGATAACTGTCACTTAGAATTGTCTTAACCCAACTACCTTATCCACTAGGCCATGTGTCCAATTGGAAATAACAATGAAGATGGGGACAATAGTCCGAATAATGCAGATAATACTAATCTTCAAGCCTCATCTCAAACATTCAGAGAAATTCTACAAAATTTAGTTTTTGATTTTTACTGATTAAATGATAGAATCCAATAATTAAAAATCAATTCATTTATGAAACTTGTCACAAACGAATAATTTTTACTTGAATTAATACGCAAAATTTCCCACCTATAAATAAGGACACATTCATGGCTTCTTTTTATTGGTACATTATTAGAAGTAAAAAGAAAATAAATTAGACGAATACATTTTATCACTTTAACTCAACAAGTAATTAAGAAGTGATATTTGTTATGAGTAGAAAAAAGGTCTTAGAAAAATAAAATCATTCTTCAAAATGAATGTAAACACGTTCTCTTTTTAAACAGAATTCACAAAATATTTTTACTAGCAGGACCTGTGGAAATACCACAGTATGATAATTTAATTACTCTAACGTTTGATATATTTACTTAAGAGCCATTACAAAATACTCTCTCTCTCTCTCTCTCTCTCTCTCTCTCTCTCTCTCTCTCTCTCTCTCTCTCTCTCTCTCTCTCTCTCTCTCTCTCTCTCTGATCTTCTCCTTATGTTCGATTGAAACAGATTAGCGTTATTGCTATCACGTGCTCACCCCTCTATATATATATTTCCCCTGCTCTCTTTCTTTCTCTCTTTCTTTCTTATATTTTTCTGTGTAGCATGTCCTTTTTCTTACTTTACTTTCTTTATAATGAAAACGGAATGCTCCATTATTTAGCTGGGGTACCAACACTCATAAGAAATAAGAATTCGGCAGATAAGCAACACCAGATAATCTGAATTTACATGCCTGCAATTTCATTTTGGACAATTTTTGACGGTCTCATTTTTAACCAGAGTGTGCAAGATAACGCTCAGAGGATTAAGGAATTATTTTTTTTTTTTAGTTTAATTTTTTTTTAAAGTAAAGTCGTCGAGGTGATCTAAACTCGGAATCAGCCAGACATCGAGGGAGTCTATCCCCTTGTCACTGACGCTAGACCAAGGAGATTGTTTTTGCATCTGAGGTGGAGCGCCACACCCACCAGCAGTTCCTTACTCACCGCACAAATCACTGTGCTACTCATACGCTGAGTTGGCGAGAGCCGGTATCGAACTAGGAACCTTGTGGTTCTTAGCTTGGGTGCTCTACCGTCTAAGCTAAACCAGCCCCCCCCCCTAAAGAAAACATTTTAAAACTTTTACTTAATAAGTTCATTTTTAATAAAGATTTTTTTTTCTGTTGCAATCTTTGACGTAAATTGATGGAAATCTTTCTGTTTCTAGCAGTTGTATTTCTTGTTGTGTGAATCGCCTCGAAACTCGACGCAAACTTTTTTTTTTTTTCGTTTCTTTCCAAGCATCAGATTTTTGATAAAATTGTTCCTATTGTCGACTCATTTGTGTTGTTTTTTTGTTTTGTTTGTTTGTTTTTTGTTTTTTGTTTTGTGTGTGTGTGTGTGTGTGTGTGTGTGTGTGTGTGTGTGTGTGTGTGTGTGTGTGTGTGTTGCCATTACCACCAGCGCCAAGACTTAATTATATCTCGTTTTGTTTTTTCTTGGAGCTAATGACTTTTTGGTACTTTTTGTCACAGTTAATTTTTCTCTTCACAATGTTGTCTTCTCATTATTCAAAAGGGTTTATCCTACAGCAATGCACAAATCGAAAAAGAAAAACAAACAAAAAAAAACAGAATTAAAACGATTAAGAGGAACTCAAGATGTTACGAAAGAAACCGGATGTGCATAAAGCAAAGACACTAAATTGTATCCGGTGGTGAGGCTTCGGTTCTGGAGCTCTTAGGAGTATGGAGTCACCCATCCATTGTCATTATTTTCAGGTTCACTCTAATCTGGTGTGGTAGTACCTGTTAAGGTATATCAATTCGAGAAAGTATTATTTTTACTTGCTGTCCATCATATCCGATGACGACATCACGCGAATCCTTTCCCTCCAATTTATTTGGTCTCTTGTTGCGTCTTGCCAACTGCCTAGGGGATGTTAGTCTTTCAGGTTTCTTTTTATGTTGTCTTTGTCACCTGAGCTTTGGTCTACCGATTCCACGTGATCCCTCTCTCAGTTGAGAGCACATAATCTGCTTTGGCAGTCTGTCATCCCTAAGTCTGTTAAAGTGGCCAGCCCATCTCAGATTTCGTTGGACAAGTATTTATTTTGTGCATGAGAAAGTATACAAAATTATTTTTAACCCCCTTAAAACATTATCTCTAAAAACGTTGATATTATAAAAACTTGAAACTCTGATGATTGAATACAAATATATATATATATATATTAAGATTGTGGAACGTTACATCTTTTTTTTTTTTTTTTTTCAATTTTTGCGCGCAAGTCGCACGCAAGTCACGCAAGGATTTAATTTTTTTTTTAATTTTTTAAATAAATAACGTAGCGTTCAACCGTTATTACACAGCCATTATAATAGAAAAGTTGCAGAAACACGCACAACCTATCAAATATCGGACATATTCTGCCAAAATAATAACTCAATGCCTGAAGAAGGCAACAGATCAGAAACATGTGTCGCGTATGGAAGATAAAAAGATTTTTTTTTTAATTTTCTGAGAACATAATACATTTTTCGGACCTTCTTTTTTATGAAATATCAAATTTTCTCCTGTTGGAACCAGAACAACATTTTATATATATATATATATATATATATATATATATTAGATAGTAGTAATTACCCAAAGCAACAAAAAGGTTTGTAAATTATTAGTATGGAAGAGGAATAGCTATATAATTATTTGTAAATTATTATTAGATGAGAACTGCTACTTGACACCATATAACTGCATAAAAAAGAGACTGACATCGGCGTCACTTTGGCAACAAGGGTTGACATGCCGTAAAACTAACCGAAAGAACATATAATACCAAATATTTTTACAACAACTTGAAACCAAATAATTACGTACAAATTATATCTAAATTAGATAGGAGTAATCAATCAATGCATAAAATTGCATTAGATTTTTTTTCAAAAGATTAAAGGTTTATCAAGTGATATATGATCGCCATTTTATGCTGAATTTCAAAATACCATTCATTGTGTTTGGTCAGGTCTTGTTTTTAAGATGTGTTTGAATACTTCACAAAAAGTTGTACATAATAATAACACTTATTCAAAAGTCGGTGGATTCTACTTGTCACAAATAAATAGAGTTATAATATTGTTCTATACATTTCAAGTAAAAGCCTGTATCTTAAAAATCTGATCTGATTTAAAGAAATATAAATGATTTTTGGATTCAGCGTAAAAAAACTGCCTTAAAATCAGCTATTCGACCCTGAAAACATCGTAGACCAGTGTAATACTAATAATAGGGCATACTATGAATAGGATAATGACTTTGCGATTGAATTTAAACTCATAAGATTTTATTTTTATAATTATTATGCAAATAATGTTTAATTGATAAAAAATAAAGATAATGATAACACTGGCCTGTGTTAATTTCTTTTCTTTTTTTACCAAAGGTCAAAGGTTTACCAAGTGATATATGATCGCCATTTTATGCTGAATTTAAAAATACCATTCATTGTGTTTGGTTAGGTCTGGTTTTTAAGATGTGTTTGAATGGTTTTTAAGATGTGTTTGAATACTTTACAACAAGTTGTACATAACAATAACACTTATTCGAAAGTCTGTGGACTTTACTTGTCACAAATAAATTAAGTAAAAGCTTGTATCTTAAAAATTGAGTATGATTTGTGGATTTAGCGTAAAAAAAACTGCTTTAAAATCAGTTATTATTTATTCGACCTTGAAAACATCGCAGGTCAGTGTTACTAAATAACCCAAGAAGGGTTTATGTAATGTAAAACCAACAAAATGAATTATGATAATCTTTTCTTTTTTTTTCATTTGCAAACGAATGTATTTAATAAAATAAATATCGTTTCAATACTAATTAAACTATGTGGATTTTGACTTTGATTACCACGTAAATTAAATTACGCGCCTGTTAATCGATTTTTGAATAAAAGGATTAAAAAAAAGGATTATAGAAATGGATTAAAGCATGCTCATCCTAAACGTCTTAATAAAAACAACGTTAATCAGGTGCTTTCTCTATTTATATAGGGAGTTCCTTGTACGCTCGTTTGATTGATTAATTTGAACCGAACCCTGATTATATCACATAAAAAAACAGTGACCAGACACGACCATCATATATATATATATATATATATATATATATGTGTGTGTGTGTGTGTGTGTATGTGTGTTGTTGTTGTTGTTGTTGTTGTTGTTCATGTGAGGGTTAGGTTCAAATTAATCAATGAAATGAGCTTACAAGGAACTCCCTGTATATATATATATATATATATATATATATATATATATATATATATATATATATATATATATATATATATATGCTTTTCTTATTAAGCTTAGTAAAATAGTAAATAATTTAAATATACTATAATTACGTATTCTGCTATCGTTGTGTAATTTAAAAAGAAAAAAGAATTCCAGATATTTCACAATATATATAAAATTTAAGAAACTTATATTAATGATAAATAAAATTAAATTTTAATAATAAATACAATTTAATAAAACAAAGTAAAACTCTTTAAAAAAAAAGAATAAAAACATCGAGGTATTTAAAGTTAAATTATGAAATATGACATTACCGAATAACGCAATGATGAACAGTAAACATACA
Organism: Doryteuthis pealeii; assembly: GCA_023376005.1. NCBI lineage: Eukaryota > Metazoa > Mollusca > Cephalopoda > Myopsida > Loliginidae > Doryteuthis > Doryteuthis pealeii. The sequence continues at coordinate 144,960,518 of CM042141.1, forward strand.
TTTCCACATAATTAAATGTATATAATCGCGTATGAATTGATGTGTTTCAACCAGTAAATGAATAAATGAAAAAAAAAAAATAAATTAAATGAATAATAATTGTCACTTCCTTTATATGCTTTAAAAACAATAATTAAATCGCTACTTCTCGGAGCAGCGAAAAAAACACGTCCAATCAGCGTTCACTTGATATTTCTTTTACTTTTATTCACTTATTAATGTTTTAAATTCATTGTTTATTTTACAAATTTATAAAGGATTTATAAGATTCTTTTTCAAGTTGCGTAAATATAAATAATTACTTAGCTAGATATTTCTTTATTAATATTTTACGTTTGAATTCAATTATATTAGTTGCCTCTTGATTTTTTTTAACGTTGTTTTTTAACGTCATTTTCTTACCGTTCACTAAAGCTGTTTAAAAAGAAAGAAATATGTTTATTCTCACACATAACATTAAAAAAATGAGTGAAGGATGATAACTAATTAGAAGTGAGCCTACTCTAGTGGTGAACCATCTTTGCTATTTCATATGTTTACTTTATCATTAAACAGTTTAAAATATTTATAGTACGACTTAGTAGTAGTAGTAGTAGTAGTAGTAGTAGCAGCAGTAGTAGTAATAATAACCATTATAATAATAATTATAATAATAAATATAACAATAAATATGTTATAACAATAATAATAATGATGATAATAATAATAATGATAATAATAATAATAATAACTATCACAATAAATATGATTATAATAATAATAATAATAATAAATAATAATAATAATAATAATAATAATAATAATAATGTCTACTTCCACTTATATATATTAGATTTCGATTCATTTACTTCAGCGAACAGCGTTCAGAAATACATATATTTATGAACAATCTGAAACGGAAAATTTCCTACACCCAAACCCACTAGGTGTATGGTAACGAGGCATATACCTGATTTCCCGGAGAGGTTAAACTCCGTGATAAAAACAACATGTGATCAAAACAAACACCTAACGTATGGCACACAGTGCACCTGTATGGGCTATGCTGTATTGATGGAGAGAGAATGCTTTGCATAGCACAAGCAACAGACCACTCTAAACAAATCGTAGTGCAGGTTGATCAGCAACTGAGTGACTAAAAATACTGTTAATGTGAGATTTTTTTTTCTTTTTCCGAAATCCCATGGCGAGGAAGATATATATATATATATATATATATATATATATATATATATATATATGTGTGTGTGTGTGTGTGTGTGTGTAATATTAGTAGAGGTAAATTAAGGATCTACTATGGTTTCAATCAAAATTATTTCATCAGGACCCTACCCTACGTTTAACTAAGTCGATGTAATTCCTTAGTTAAACTCAGATATTTACTGATGCCACTGCAATAGAAAAGTTAAAGCAGTAATTGGACACTATATATATAATATCCTCACGTCTCTTCAGTGTGGCTAGACTTAGCAAGCTACTTCCAACTGGGATCGAAACCCGATCGATTTATCATCAGTCAGCGTCCTTAGCCACTGGGCCATCAACCACCTACAAACTAAAACTAGAATTTAACTGATAAATACATACATATGTATATATGTAAATGCCATTAGGGAGAGCTCCACCCTTTTATAGTAGAGCCTTGCCTTTAAGTAAAGGCGGCGTCCGTCAGCGAAATTCCCCCAAATAAGTCAAACTATCACGGGTGGGAGCATATATTTAGTCATCACAAGCACCGTGTTTTGACGTATCACGTCTCCTCAGTGTGGCTAGACTTATCAGGCTATCTCCGAGCGGAATCGAAACCCGACCGAATTATATATATATACATGTGTGTCTGTCTGTCTGTTTGTCTGTCTGTGTAGTCATGAAATGACTTCACTAAAGTATTTCTACAATGTAATATTCTATATGGAGCAAAAGATAATATCGTCCAGAAATAAGTACAAAAATACCTATTCTTTATAAGAAAAAAATGTAATCCAAATATTCCATGAATTTATTACTTATAGTGAAATACGTTAAAACAGATTTTATTAGGTATTATCTATTACCAAACTCTATTGCATTGAAACTCCGCGAGTAAAAGTACACACCTCTGTAATAAAAGAAATTGCATAAATATATATAAGAGGTGTTCTTATTTTTTCAATAATATGTATTAATATTTTTCATTCTAGAGTTTCAATATATATATATATATATATATATATATATATATGAAAGCTAGGGAATCTACCCCCTTTTCACTAGCGCTAGACCTAGGAGATTTTTTACCATCGTAATTGGAGCACCACACCTACCATTAGTTCCTCACTTTATCGCACAGATTCCTGTTGGTCACAAATCTATTGAAAATTTGAGTTTCAATATAGTTTAGTTTTTTTCATAAATAATACCTAATAATATCCATTTTGTTTGTATAATGTTTTCTACAAATGATAAAAACCTGGTATTTTTGGTTTAAGTGAAACGAATTATTTTTGCTTCTTTATGTTTTGTTTTTGTTTAGTTCTTTTGTTTTGCTTTTTCTTTCTTTTTTGTTTTCTGTTGTTTTCTATTTGTTTGTTTTTAATCGTTAGGGTTGTACTTATTTATTCGTGGTACTTTATATAAGAAAGTTGTCTATAAATATAACAACATGGCCTATCAAAAAAAGTGGGGGTTAATGGGTTTTGTATTGCAAAACGCTTATCATCAATAGATTGTATCATAGAGTTGGGTTTTGGCCCGCAATTTCATTTTGTCCAACCATGAATGTGTTTACAAAAATAATTAGGCTTATTTTATTACCCAAATGCGAACGTCATCCAAGAATCCAGGCGTCTTTTTTCAACAAAGTTATTTTCCATGATACGAAATTACCGTACAGTTTATTACTATAGTTTTTTTATTAACTATAGCATCTCTTAAATCATTGTATAACTCTTTTCAGGTTACCATCAGATTCATTTTGACTTTTTTTTAACCTTTTTCGAGTTGCTCGTACAGACATTTTCCGTAAAACACCAGTTCTAGGAGAAATTTTTGGTGCTACCAAATACATTCCCTTTCAAATAAATAAGTATTCCGTCCTATTAGCGGGGTTATGAATACACTGGCTGTACCCCCCCCCCCCTGCAGAGGCGTAAGATCCACCCAAAGGGGTGTTCTGGGTATGATTTTAAATTACATCTGATGGTGAGGCTCCATTTCTGGGGATCTTGGGAATGTGGATTACCCCTTCATTATCATTACTCCCATGTCTACACTGACCTGGATTGGTAGTACCTGTTAGGGTCCCATCTACGGGTCGAATAGATCTGTTTAAAATTATCCGTATTCAACAGAGCCGTGTGCAAAAAAAATCTATTAAAAAACAACTACACAGAAAAATGTAAATACAAACGTACAGTGAACGCGATTTCCTAACCTCTAGGAATAAAATAGCCCCAGACGGGTTGACACGCCGCTAAAATCATGTTGTATTGTTACGAATATTTAGTATTCAACTCTTTGTTTTCTTGTTTTTCAATTAAGAGCTTTTGCTTTAACCATGACAATGACCAGGTTGGAGAAAGATAAATAAGTGAATGACCGCTGTAATGTCATCTCACCCTACTAAGATATTACTATAAATAAGTAAAGTAAAGTCGTCGGGGCGGCCTAATGTCGGTATCAGCCAGACAGCGAGGGTGTCTATCCCCTTTTCACTAGCGCTAGACCAAGGAGATTATTTTAGCTTCTGAGGTGGAGCGCCACACCTACCATTAGCTCCTTACTTTACCGCACAGATACCTGTGCTACTCATACGCTGAGTTGGCGAGGGATGGTATCGAACCAGGAAACTTGTGATTCCTAGCCGAATGCTATACCGACTGAGCTAAACCGGCCCTTACTATAACATTCCAAAAATCTCCATGCAGGCGATAAAAGATCTACATCTGCCCATGATGTAAAGGACACTGCGACATGGGTTTCATTTCACATAGCACTAAAAACATTGAGAAATGTATGCATACAACTATCCTTCCTTCAGCTATGGGTAAATAGTAGGACAGACTGGGATTTTCATCCATGGTGTGGAAGCCAGTCTAGGAGAAGGAAAATCCTGAATTCAAAACTCTGCTTTAAAAACTGACCTTGTGTCACATCCTACTCGTATGAAGGGGTTGTTAAGTAGATATATGTTGATTGTAAGGTCTCGAAAGTGCTGGGGATGCAAAGAAATTGTTCATGCGACTATTGACAACACTATTGTGTTTGTTGTGCATGCACCTGACCCTTATACAAGGGTAATCCCAAAAGTAAGGTATCTAAAGTATACAGGGGGTGCAAGGAAACTGATCATGAAGCAAGTGGCAACATTGTTGTGTTTGTTATGCATATGCCTACACCTGCCTCTTATACGAGGGTAATCCAAAAAGTAAGGCCTCCAAAGTGCTGAAGATGCATGGAAAATGTTCATGTTGCCATATTGACAACACTGTTGTGTTTGTTGTGCATTTTCCTGTACCTATCCCTTATACGAAGGTAATCTCAAAAGTAAGGTCTCTAAAACGCTGAGGATGTAGAGAAATTGTTAAGATGATAAATAGATAGATCCGCATTCATTCTTAAATATATATATATATATATATATATATATATATATATATATATATATATATATATGTGTGTATGTGTGTTTGTGTGTGTGTGGTTTTCATCTTTAATTGTCAGAATTCCTAGCAAATAAGGCAATTAGAGTAACCTCCCTTGACTTTCACTTTGAACTAAGCCGGTAGCTATTTTGAAAGTCTCCGTGCGAAATAAACAAATCTTAGAAACTTTTTCGAAAACAATACAACTGCATGCTTTAACACAAAAATATCATAAAATGTGTTCTTAATAACAATTAAGTTCATTTCAGATAATTTTATGCTAGGAATTTAACCAACTGACTTTCACTTTGAAACAAGACGGTAGCCATTTTGAATGTGTCCGTGCGAAATATACAAATCTTGGAATCGTTTCGAAAACAATACAACTGCATGCTTTAACACAAATATATCATACAATGTGTTCTTAAGATGTGTTCATTTCAGATAATGCGCACGCACAATTTTATGCTGGGAATTTTAACAACTAAAGGTGAAAATTATATATATATATATAAGTAAGTAAAGTCGTCGGGGCGGCCTAAAGTCGATATGAGCCAATCAGCGAGGGAGTCTATCCCCTTTTCACTAGCGCTAGACCAAGGAGATTGTTTTTGCATCTGAGGTGGAGCGCCACACCTACCATCAGTTCCTTACTTTACCGCACAGATCCCTGTGCTACTCATAACGCTGAGTTGGCGAGGACCGGTATCGAACTAGGAACCTTGTGATTTCTAGCCGAACGCTCTACCGACTGAGCTAACCCGGCCCATATATATATATATAAAATATATATAATACCTCTGATATATAACTATTTTTTCATTTTCTTGGTTATTTCCTTGTTACCTATTGACTCCTAACTTCCTTGGATATCTCTTTTCCAATAGTTTTCAAAGAAAGACACTAATCCGAAAGTGTACGGATTGATCTGCTCTTTAAAGGAATCAACGAAATCCGGATGAATCTTTATTAAATGATCTGATAATTCTTCCTCGGATAATTCTTCCTCGAATAATTCTTCCTCGGATAATTCTTCCTTGGATAATCCCTCCTCGGATAATCCTGTCAGATAAAAACACAACCGACACTTAAGAACATTCCCAATGAAAACTGACAGTTGTTGTTTTGTTGGGGTTTTTTGGGGGGTTTTTTTGTTTGGGGGGGTATTCTTTTTTTCTTTTTGTTTCAATTCGGCAGTAATAATGGTGCTCTCTGAAAAAAGTGTCAGATTATCGAACGTTGGCAATAGATGCTGGACTCGCACTGTGCTGCGATTTCAAGAGGTTGCCCAGTGCAGATTTTGGAAGATAAGATACATCTTTTCTTTTTCTCATAAATCAGTCCCGACAGTTGGCGAGCTCCGTGTGTTTCTGTTTACGATCTCGGCACAGTAATAAACACTGTTGTGTACTGTTAACTATTCGGAATACATTTCTACATACACACCTTAACCAGGCTCTTTAAGGTTTTTTTTTGTTTTTGTTTTTTTTCGTGTGAGTCCTACTGTTACAACAATAGAATGAATAAAAGCAACAGTTAAAAAGAAAGAAGAAGAAAAAGAAGAAGAAAAAATAAGATATTGATAATTAAAAAAAGCAAGATAGAAAATATCCTGTTTATCTTTTATAAAACTACAATATACTCTCTCTCTCTCTCTCTCTCTCTCTCTCTCTCTCTCTCTCTCTCTCTCTCTCTTGTTTTTCTATATACATTTATATGTTTCCAGCAACCTTTCTATCTACCTAGCCAAATAGCAAATATATATATATGTGAGAAATGTGAGGAGGTTAATCCGACAGTATGTGGAGAAAGGTAGACAAACACGGGA
>CM042141.1:144971967-144979467 GCA_023376005.1 Doryteuthis pealeii
TTCGATTTATAAACATCATCATCAGAGCTTGTTTTTAATCTGGACTCATCGAGAACGCGTAGTGGATGTGCTAATGACAAAACGATCGCATGACTTGCACGCTTTTTGGAGCATCAATGTTTTTCGTTTGAATTTAAATTATTTTCTGCTTCTCTCTCGATGAGTCCGGATTAAAAACAAGCTCTGGTGATGATTTTTATAAATCGAAATATTGTTCAATATTAGCTATGAATATGATATAAAATATTTTCATTTTAAACAGCATTGTGTGTTTTCATATCCTTTAATCTATACTAATAAAATAGAGCTGTTATATAATATAATAAAATAGATATATAAAGGTTTTACATATCTATTTATTTGGTGACAAAGGAACATTCACGACCATATTGGTTTCATGCGAGGCAATCGTCAGGTGAAGATGTTACAAATGCATTTGTAATAAATAAATAGATATGTAAAACATTTATATATTTATTTTATTAATTATATTAATTATATTATTATATATATATATATATATATATATATATATATATATATATATAAAGCATTACATTTGTATTAGAAACCTATGAATATAGATATTACGTCATTCGGCATTTACAAAAACGCCGAAATATTTACAAATTTTGTAAATTGTTTTTCAACTAAAACTAAACAGTTTAGTTTGGCTTCCTATTTTATTCATTACTAAAGAGAAGAAAATGAATTATTACTCTAACATTATAAGTGATTGATGCCGTCGTGCGTGTAGATAAGATTGTTTTTTTACCAGTAAACGGAAGAGTTACCAAAGGTCAAAATGTCGTTCCTTAGGCAACGTGTAACAAGATATGGCTGATCCTAATACCGGAATGAACATAACAGTTAAACTGAACTGCCAGACAGACCGGAAGTTGCCGCTCACGCAATGCGGAAGTGGGGTGGGTGTTGTTGTTGGTTGGTTGGTTGGTTGGTTGGCTGTTGGTTGGTTGGTTGGTTGGTTGGTTTATTTTATGGCATGTCAACCCATTGGGTCATTTTATGCCGAAGAATTTTGTTTTATTCATTCTTGATGGGTACTAAACATTTTAAATACATTTTTTAAAACTCTTTTTGTTATATTTAACCCATAGATGGACCCTAATAGGTACTACTACTCCAGGTCAAAGTGGACCGGTGAGTAATGGTGATCAAGGGGTACTCCAGAGCTCAAGAATTGGAACTTCACCATCAGATACAGTTTAACGTCATACCTAGGACACTAAGACCCTCAGCCACTGCCTTCTAGCACATATAAGATAAAAATGGTTGGGGTGGCCTTAATAGCAATATCGTTTGGACAATCATATAGGTGCTAGGGCTTGGCGTGACCAGCCGATTGATTCTCCGACCACCCGTCTAGACTAAGTAAGGGCCAAAGTGGAGTGTTGCATGTCATGGACTGCTGATCCACCAGAATTCTGTCCTTAAGCATCACCGGTCGCCACCCATGGCCAACAGGTGTCCCTATTGGGGAGTACTCTTCTGCAGAGGTGCAGTCTGTGTATTCTTGTGCTCTTGTCGATAGGGCAAGGTTGTGTTGTGAATTCCCAATAAAAGAAGATGGTTTTGCGATTCGCCCTCACTTTTGGTGGCTGGGGTGCGAGGAGACAAGTATTTGAGCAGGTGAATCTTTTAAAGATACGCAAAGAGCTGGTTCCTTCTAGAACGAAAATGCTCTCCCTCATGTGATGTCCATTATCCATTTCCAACAACTTCTGAAGAAAATCGCACCTGATTAATCCACGTATTACGATTTTGAAAGTATGATTTTTTTAATTATCAATTATCAACATATACCGATCCCTTTTACTCCCCAGCCCTGTCGGTTGGAGTTTAGAATATACCGACTGCACCTTTGCAGAGAGATAACCCCTGCAATAGGGCCACCGGTTGGTCGTGGTGACGACCCATGGTGCTTAAGGATGGGACCCAGTCCATGACATGCAAAACTCCACTTTGGCCCTTACTTGGCAAAACGGGCAGTCGGAGAGGCCTACTCCGATCCATCGAAACTGAACGGAGAGAATAAAGCAACAGAGGTTCTATCACTTGAGGTGGAGAGTTGTGTTTTTGTGTTTCTCCTCCCCCATCTGACGATTAGCCATTACGCTATATTACAACAGGACAGTAACGCAAAGCGAACCCAAACTAACTCAACCGGAATTCAAACGAGAATCGCCAATTATCGTGTCGTTAACTGTTGTTGGGTGGCAAGTGGTTTAGGATTTATGTTAAAAAGGTAGCTGGTTATTCCTGGTGCATGTTCCCAGGGTTTGCCTTTTTATCCAATCTTATTTTGGTGGTCGCGCTGAAAAGGAAGGAATTCAAGGAAAGAAAAATAAAGAGACCAAGACGAAAGGTAGTTTTATGATTTAGGTTTTATTCGCGGGTCTTAGCCACCGCGTGACAAGGACATTTTCTCCCTGGCCAGTAGTAGAGTCTTGCTCCAGTTAAGGTTTAAACTCGAATGGTCAAGAGATTCTCGTGGGGGTCAGAAATTAGTCTTTTTTTTTTTTTTGCACATGCTAGGAGGTTTCATCCGGTGAAGGCTCATGGGAGTTTGTTATTTTTTTTAATTTGAATTTTATTTTAATTTCCGCATTGTTACGCTACACTAAAATGTATTAAACTTCTCTTGTTATCTACATTTTTGTGGGGTTTTTTTCTGTTCGACTAATACCGATTATTACGTAATATATTTATTTCTTCAGACCATCAGAAAATTAGACGGTTCTAATTTCCCAAGAGCACTCATTTTCCGTACACGAAAATCATAAATAATTCTTATCATTTTTTTTTTCTTTCTTATCCTCTGATTCCAAAGAATCTCCTGTGATTTCTTTCATAAACACTGAAATTAGAAAAGCAATTACTTTAAGGAAAAATCTTTTTTTTTATTCATAATGTTCTCAGAATAATAACGATATGCCCCAACGGACTAAAACACATTTTACGAGATAAATTATTTATTATATACTTATGTAATATCTTTAGATTGAATGAATTTTTTTATTTACCAGCAGGGGAAACCGGGAATTAATGTCAATCCAGTATGGATGCCTTAGCTTTGATGACTTCAATACATATATATAGTATCGTCGTAAATAAGTAGGGTTTTTTTATAAGATTTAAGTTTCTTCTCAGACTGGGATATTATTATTATTATTATTATTATTATTATTATTATTATTATAAATGGAACATTATAAAATCAAACGGATATCGTTAGGTAATGTTTATATGGTGGGGCGTTAGAAAAAAACGTACACAGACACTCTGAAAAAAAATTAATGTCTCCTATTTAAAATAGTCGATACAATATATATATATATATATATATATATATATATATATATATATATATATATATATATATAATTGAAAGAATAAAACGACCGTATTCATTATTATTTATTTATTACACATTTTTTTCTTTTTTGTATTAAGTAGAAATTAGTACAGAGACGATCAAAATAATTGTATAAATATTATTTTTCAAATTAAAAAGTGAACAGACGAATCTGAAATGAAAATTAATGTCTCCTATTTAGAATATTAAACGCAACAAAAAATCGAAACTTATTTTATTAAATAGAATTTTTAATTTGTTTAAAAGGTAAATAAATAAAAATGACTAAAAAAATAAAAATTTATGTGGGGAAATTTTAATTTTTAAATAAAAAGAAGTGTACAGGCATGAAACCTCTGTGTAAAATTAATGTCTCCCACTTAAATGCAAAAAAATATCTAAAAAATCACACATCTTATTAGAAAGAATGTTGTATTTGTTTAAAAGTTAAATATCTACTAACCGTAATGTCAAAAATGTAACTAAATGATTAATTCTTAACCTGTATTTCATGTTATGCCATAACTAGACTACTTCAGTTCCAGTGATCTTTTGAAAAAGAGATTTTATTTCGAAAATTCAAGAATAAAATACAGGTTAACACACAACACCATTGTTACCGTATTATTTTTTTTCTTTACATCTGCATTGTGATAGCCTTCTAAATCAACCTCCTAACCAATATATACACAATGCTTCAAGCATTCAAGCAATACACACACACACACACACATATATATATATATATATATATAATAAAGTTAAACCTGATAGTTTCACTTAGTAGCTCATCAGGGCTAGAGTCATATATATATATATATATATATATATATATATATAGTTAACTGCACTCTATAAGTAGAGTGCGCCGCCCATTGTAACCCTTCCATTTAGAACGTCTGAAAACGAACGGAGAAGACAAGGAACAGAGGCGACGTCGTCCCGTAGTAGTCACATTTGCCTTTCTGCGTATGCGCATCGGTGTACATCGTTCAGGGTTACGGGGTTACATATTAGATTGAGACCGATGAGAATTCTTCTGTCCTCCAGTCCATTACTCGTCTGTCCGTTCAGCTTAGTATATTTTGAACGGTGGAACTGCGTAGTGGGGCAACAATGGACGGCTTGACAAGGCCCGTTGACTTTATGTCTTCACTACATATGCTCTATCAATATATATATATATATATATATATATATCTCCGTAGATTACCAGGTAAGTTGGTATTAGGATGATTCTACGTTGGTCCTTTCTTCCTGCGGCGGAATGTTAGAGTAGTTCAGGTCCAATTTTGAAAGCTCGATGTTCAATTTAATTAAACAGACCAATATAATTGGTAAAGAAAAAGGCTTAAAAATCGATCATTTTGCAGTAATAGATCTATTTCTGCCCACAGGTATCTGCGTATATCTATGAGTTTCAGCTGACCTCTAACTTTATTTAATATATATATATATATGTGTGTGTGTGTGTGTGTGTGTGTGTGTGTGTGTGTGTGTAAAATTATGACAAAAATGTAATACCAAAAGCATTCAAACTTCATTCTTTACAACTAGCATGGACGACACCAGATAGAGGTTTCAACATCATCACTTTCACCAATGCAGATTTATGATTCATCACTGAATATTACTTTCATCCAATTGTCCACACTTCAAGATTGTTTCTCTTTACTCCAATTTTTTACAGCGCATTCTGTATAATCATTAGCAATATATTTACATCTTAAATATATTAGCCCTTGTTCATCAGTAATGCTCGCATTAAGTCCTGACCATCGGCGATAACGCTCTCCAATGCAAAGTCATTTAATTCTAGATCCTAAGTATGGCGCTAACCTACATCTAGATCTGGGGATTGCGGAGATACCACCTCGTAGTCATTACTCCCATGTCAACTCTGTCCCAGGGTGGTAGTATCTGTTTGTGTTCCATCTATGGCTCAAATACATCGGTTTGAAAATTATTCATATTAAATAGCAATACTATAAACTATGTAACTATGGTGATTGTTATCATTATCAAACCATAAAACTGAGGCCAAGCAAATGTTTATTGCTATTAATATTCAGTAGGAATAGTTACTTGAAACAATATAATTGGGTATAAATCATTAAGAATAATCACCTAAAGCCACCTGGTCCTGAAAGCACCGGTTCTTGCTTGATCACCGAAAATAAACAGTAATAAGCATGTACTTATTTTTAGTCAGTGTGGTTTTATAAATATTTAACGCGTTGTGCCTCAGCTATCGTAATTGTTATTTATTTATTTATTTTTTTAGTATATCAAAAAGAAATTATCTACTTACCAGCTATGCCAATGAATTATTTTTTTAAGTGTATAGTGAACCTGTTTTAACACCTACTCTGAACACTGATTGACTTCAGCATTAGCCAACCAGATGTACTGAAGCCGAGGTCTGCGTGTGCAGAATTGTATATAAAGTCAGTTTATCTGCTAGTGTTGAACAAGACGGGTAGCGCACTAGAGTTTGATCATCTCTAGTGGGGTCTAACTGGCGAGGGGGGTATTATGTTGGAAAACTCGAAACCCCCCTATGAACCAGTTAATAATAACATAACTGACGAGGCCACCCAGTGCTCTTTAATAGCACATACGTATCTCAAACATATTTAATCTGAGTCCTTTGTCTATCAAAAATGACTTGATTCGACATTAAATGACCTGAAAAAATTCCACATGCCGTAGAACTAAGCAACCAACTAGGGTTAAAGCTATCGTTGTTAAAAAATGATTATTATAATTAGTTACTTGAAACTATTAATGAAAAAATCATTTTAAAAAACTGACTTCGGCATTAAATAACACAAGGGTTGATATATTGTAAGACCAAGCAGCCAAGCAACCAACTAACCGAATGGGAAATGTAGAAATACACTATAAATAATTTCCTTATAAAAGTACCTTAAAAAGAATGTGTTGTAGCTAGTCATGGGGAATCTACTTCGATACAGAAGAGGTGATTATATGAATAATATTTTTTTAATGGCATCCTTTGTCCACCTAAAACGCTGACTGAGAAAAAAATGAAATAGATTTATGTTTGGTTCAAGCAGAAACATCTGCCTATTGATTATTGCGCATGCGTCAAAAAAGTGGTGGAAATGGAAACAGATTTGAAACATTTCTGCGCAGACAACATCGTTGTTATCATTTGGAATAAATAATATATTTGAGGGGGACAGGACTAAGTTTTCCATTTCAAATTGTTTCATTTTTTTACTCCTTTAATAAATATGAGTATGTTGCTTACTAAACCCTCAGACATTGAATTTTTAACTCCCACCCCCTCAGGCAATATCTTTCACAAATTAATTTTTACGTCGCCTGGAGGGCGTTTTTTTGTTTTTTAGTTTTTGCTAGTGTATAGTAATGATTCGAATAAATATTGTATCTACTTTTGTTTACTGAGTTTCCTGTTTTATGAGTGAAATTGGGTTATATTTAAATTAGAAATGACAAAAATCAACTGAAAGGTTTAATAACTTTTAGAGTTGTATAATAAAATATACTATTATTAATTATTAATTAAAGAAGAATATAGGTTATATATTTAAGTTTAAACTAATGAGTATAAAAAGATTATTAATTTTTTTATTTTATATGAAATTTTTTAACCCTGTAAAAATAAATAAATTAAATAAATCAAGTGAAAACAGGTAATGTTTATATTGCTCTTATTAGTAATAATAATACTGGTATTATATATATATATATATATATATATATATATATATGTGTGTGTGTGTGTGTGTGTGTGTGTGTGTGTGTGTGTGTGTGTGTGTGTGTGTGTGTGAAGAAAAAATGGAAGTTAATCCGACAGTATGTAATATTGTAAAAAATTGAAAAAAAAAGTTTATAAACGAATAATGTTTATTTCGCCTACCTAGTAAAAATAAAAAACATAACGGGGTGTCGGTTTGTTAAGTTTTTTTTTCTTTATTTGGAAGTTAAATATTGCTCTGTACATTATTCAATTTATTAAGCTTTTTTTAGGGATTTATAAAAAAATCCTTGTATGAGTACAAATGTTTGCACCTTCAAGAGCATACAGTATCGTTGTACAGTGAGATTTCGATGATCCCAAATAGAATCATCCC
>CM042141.1:144981967-145034467 GCA_023376005.1 Doryteuthis pealeii
TTATTGATCTCTAATATTATTGTTTTATTCTCCAACGTATTAAAATCAATCCTATTTATATAGAAACCAATTAAAATATAATTAAAATACGTTTCACCTTTTTAGATGCGTTCTTATTTAACTTCGTTAGAATTTCTAATTTTTCTATTCGTAATTTGAATATTCTTTTGAAAGTATCGGTCGAAAGTGTCCTGAAGTGTCCTTTTTTATTTACTGACATTACATCTGACATTATATAATAAAGTTTGATTCCCTTGTGAAAACTTTTACTGTATTTGATGTACAAAAAGTTTATATATATATATATATATATATATATATATATATATATATTATATATATATATATATAGTGTCATCCACAGTCACCGTGTTTCAACGAATCACGTTTCCTCATTGTGGCTAGACTTGGCAGGCTACTATCTAAAATCCCGTCACCCGAACAAATTTTCATCAGTCAGGCTTCTTAATTGGGTATTTGTCTTGAGTGTGTATGGGGGGTGTACATGTTTTTAATTCTTCCAAAATGTAGCTGTGTCACCACTATTGTATAGTTGCATCACTTGGACTGGGGGAAAGGCTAGATGGAAACTACACAACGATTCTGCGAGCTATTTTGTACAAATCCTGGAAGCAGCACCCAACAAAACACCAGCAGCTGCACGGCCACTAACGTCCCATCTTACAAACCATCCAAGTAAAACGGGCAAGCTACTAGAGAAGTAAGGAAAAACTCTCCTCTGATATGGACACACCAGTGTTAACGGAACAGTAAAAAAACTTACATTAATCAGCTCTGTGCGGACACTGGATACCTTCTAGAAGACTAATCTAGAGCTATGGTCGATAGGGACGGAAGGCGATAAAGAAAGAATCAATGGAATATATGATCATGATGTAAATCTTACATTATTTCCTGTCAAATGTAATTTTTTCCCTAAGATTTCAATGAATTTCTATAGTAAAATCATTAAATACACATTTGAATTATCTGTGATATTAATTTAATTAGACATGAACATAGTGTGTTTGAATGTTTGCCCTGTCATCACTTCAGATAAATAATGGAGAAATCAGTTTTTATTGTGGGGAGAAAAAAAAACAGGCTACACGTCAGAGAGAAAAAATAAACAAATATGAGAAAAAAGAAAGAAAGAAAAATGAAAAGAAAGAAAGAAAGAAAGAAAGAAAGAAAGAAAGAACATGGGACTCTTATTGGGTGCTTCAACGGAAAGAAGAAAGAAAGAAAGAAAGAAAGAAAGAAAGAAAGAAAGAAAGAAATCACTATAATCAACTTTCAAACTGAGGTGTTCACTACTAGAATAGGCTCAGTCCTAATTAATGATCATCCTCCACACATTACTACAACAACAACCAATATTACATTTTTTTTATTTTGTGTGAGATTGTTTATATTGTGTAATGTGTGAAAATAAATCATTGTCATCGAAAGAAAGAAAGAAAGAAAGAAAGAAAGAAGAAAGAATAAAAGAAAGAAGAATAAAGAAAGAAAGAAAGAGAGGAGAGCAAGTGATAATGCTGTACATCAGTCGCTCATTGTCTGCTTTAATGGAATGAAAGAAAGCAGGAAAAAAGAAACACATACATACATACATACATACATATGTGGGGCGGAGAGAGAGAGAGAGTAGGACAAGGAGAGACAAGGAGAGATTACATTTTTTATTTTGTGTGAGATTGTTTATATTGTGTAATGTGTGAAAATAAATCATTGTCATAGAAAGAAAGAAAGAAAGAAAGAAAGAGCAAGTGATAACGCTGTACATCAGTCGCTCATTGTCTGCTTTAATGGAATGAAAGAAAACAGGAAAAAAGAAACACATACATACATACCTACATACATATGTGGGGCGGAGAGAGAGAGAGAGAGAGTGGGAGAAAGAGAGACAAGGAGAGATGAGCAAAATAAAGAAATAAAAAACGATTTTGTTAGCACTATTAAACCGAGTAATATTATATTATATTATATTATTCTCCTTTATTCAGATTGTTTACAAAAATCGATTGCTTTATAAAAAGGGAAATTTCTCCAGGTAATATTCCGCCCTGTCGGATGGGGCTGTTGAATACATTGACTGCACCGAATATTCAATTACTAACAGAAGTATCATCTGAAATAATATACAAATAACTGCACAAGTAAGAACCATACTCCACAAAAAATGGACATGGCTGGAGAATTAAGAAGGAAATCATAAGTGACGTTCTCCTGTTGGCACCTACATATGGACACACCAGCAAAAATTACATTCATCAGCTCTGTGCGGACACTGAATACCATGCTGAGGACTTTCGAGGGGCGATGACCGATAGGGACGGTTATCCAGCGAGGTAGAGAGAGGTAGAGAGAAATAAAGAGAGAGAGAGAGAGAGAGAGAGTCGTGAGAATCTGTATTTTCAGCATTTGATAATGATGACAAGAGTAAATCATTAAGACACGCCGGACAATTATGGAGAAGCAGGGACGAACTCATAAGTGATGTTCGCCAGTAGAAGCCGACACATGGGTACGCCTGTGAGGGCCGTCCAGGAAAGACGTACATTGACCAGCTCATCGCAGATACTGGATGCTGCGCAGAGGACCTCCCGGGGGCAATGAGTGATAGGGACGGTTGGCGATAGATTGTCATAGATATCCGTGCGACAAGCGCAATATGATTATATATATATATATATATATTATATATATTATATATATATATATAGTCCTATTTTTTACTATTTACTGATCACTAATTTTCAATGCATAACATTCAATTCTTAATATTTTTTTTCTTGTGGTTGAATGTTCCTTTGGCGAAATGTTGAGATTGTTCTACATAGGAAATGTTCTAAATACTTTTCTACGGTTAAAACAATGCCATTTTCTTAAAGTTGGTATTTTGTCTTAGTGTTCTTGCATATATATATATATATATATATATATATATATATATATACAAGGTGTGTCAAAAAAAGTATCGAGAATTTTGGTACTTTTTGACACACCTTGTATTCTGAAAATATAACGTTCCATTCATTAATTTTTTTTCACAATACAAGGTGTGTTAAAAAAGTTCCACGTTTAAAGTTCCTGTATTTACCAAGATAGAAATGAACAATACATGGAACGTTTTTGAGCACCTTGATCAGTTCAACCGCGCAAATCGGGCACCGGGTAACTGTTCCAAATGTACTGCAAATTATGAACTTACCTGTAATTAGAGTTTTGAATAGGGTCCGTAGACTTAAAATAACGGGGTTCTATGGAAAGTTACTCGCCGGTTATGGACGGTTTGTGACCTTTTACTTGACCACTTAAAGACGCACGATTGGACGCATGAGAATATGTTTTAGTTTTGTTAGGTAGATGCGAGCCGGCACCCTTGGAGAGAGGATGTCTCTTAGGGTTCGCAACACACCCACGACGGAATCATGGGCAGGGGGAAAAAGCTTTATTATCAAGAAACACCAAATCTTGTTGTATTAATTGAATGTTAAGAACAATGTCCAGCCCAGCACAAAGAAGAATCAACGAAGAAGAACCAACCCTTAAGAAGAAGCCCAGAGAAAATGGCCGACGAGTTGGACAAGTAGAAATAATAAGCAGAGGTTTAACAAGTAAGAAAGACCACCTATAATCAATTATCATCTAATATATCTCTAGCGATTGTCTGCCCCTGTTTGGTCTGGAAGAGTTATCTTCCCTTGTTTGAGGTTTTCAACCGCTAAGGGTCTTGAGTATTTAGTCAGGAAAGCGGGAAGTTTGAATTATCTTCTCTCCGGGACAGCAAACAGGACACATGGGTTAGATATTTTATGTAGGGGGCTTCGCCCCCCAGCCCAAGTAAGTGACATTTCTTTTGGACTCTACATCACTTCTACAGGACGAAGTCCTACTTTCTTTATGCGCTTCTAGTACATTGTCTCGTATATGTGTTCATTATGTATCAACTTCGTATACCTTCTATTTGTATATGTATTCTTGTTTAAATGTATTGCTGTGCTCAAATATCAAAGTCTATGTTTGTTATATCTCATAACTTCTTTGTCGGACTTATATGTACCCACGTGGATGGTCACTAAGGCTTCCAACTAATCATAATACATGGAATTTGATAATTTGCTTTTTGGAGCATTATTAAGTAAAGAATATTATTACTTATATTTTTGAAGGCAATTACAATGCGTATATCGTATAAAATTCGATAATTATTGAAAATAATCATGACAAGCAAACCCGGCGAATAACACGCGCCACGTGGAACACCGTACGGCGGTTTCAACTTTATTAAGTCTCATCAGCGGTGTATACCTACGATTTCCCTCCGACAGAAATCGAAACCGGGAACCCAGCTCGCAGAGTCATAAACTCTACCTCTGGGCCACCGACGCATAGCACACGGTACATGCCGAATTTTTACCTTGTCAATGATAAACACGCCACCACTATACATAGTACAGTGAGCGTTTGAGGGAATCGCAAATTAGGCCTATGCCCAGGCGAAAGGAGTAAATGGAATTTGATCATTTGCTTTTTGAAGCATTGTTATGTAAAGTATATTATTATTTATATTTTTGAAGGCAATTACCCTGCGTATACACCGCTGATGAGACTTAATAAAGTTGAAACAGCTGTACGGTGTTCCACGTGGCGCACGTTATTCGCCGGGTTTGCTTGTCAGGATTATTTTCAATAATAATCATAATACCTTCTATCTGTCTCTCTCTCCTCCATTATATACCCGAGATCTCTCCTCTATTATATATCCGACCTATCATGTGGGTGTATAATGAGTATATTACACTATTCTCTGAGGATCATCATAACTTTCCAGCAACGGAGCGTAAGTTCAGTGATGTTGAATTAAGTAATTAGATGAATTTGTCTGTTTGTCTGTTTGTTTTATGGCATATCAACCTCGGTGGGTTATTTAATGCTGACAAAGTTTTGAAATAAATTTGTAGCAATATTTTGATTTGGTTTGGTTTGGTTTGGTTTGGTTTGGTTTGGTTCGTTTTACGGCATATCAAACCTCAGACAATACCGACAAAGTTTTTAAATAAATCTATTCTTAATGGATCCTCAATTTTTATAAACACATTTTTCTATTTAACCCATAGATGGGACCCTAATAGGTACTACCACTCCGGGTCAGAGTGAACTTGGGAGCAATGGTGATGAAGGGGTGCTCCACATTCCCCAGACCTCCAAAACTGGAACCTCACCATCAGTTAGAGTTTAACGTCATACCCAAGACATGAAGACCCTCAGCCACCGCCTTCTAGCAGATAGATGATAAAATGGACTAGGCATTGCCTAGGCAGTGCAATAGGGTTGGAGCAATTATACAGGTGCTAGGGCTTGACATGAACTAAATGAAACATCAATACACTGAACGATAAATGTCATTGGGTAGCATCAGTATGTCGGCAAAAATCACCCGAGTAAATAAAAGAAAGAAAATAAGGAAGAAAGAAAGAACTATTATCAGAAGACGAAAGTGAAGGGAGAATGATTTGAAAGGAAAAGAAACATTTACAAGCCGAAAAGTTAGGTGAAGTGGCAAAGAGGAGGGAAAAAGGAAATATAAATATAAGGTGAGAGAGTAAACAAGACAAAAGATAATAAGAGAAAAAGAGAACATTTAGTGGAGTCAACTTAATTAATGGTCATGGAAATATCGAATGATATATTTGAATTTCTATGAGACTGGTTCTTGTAGAATAGAAACAAACATGACACATGTTACCATAACAACGGAATTTCTCATTACTCTGTTGGAAAACCAATATATATATATATATATATATATATATATATGTGTGTGAAGAGAGGAAGTAAATCCGACGGTATGTAATATATCAAGAAAAATGAAAAAACACAGGTTTAAATGGGTTAAGTGGTGAGTTTATTGGCCGACGCTGCAGTGTTTCGATCTATTAAATAGATCATCTTCAGGGCATAAGATAAGAAATTATATATCACAGAATGATGAGAAAAATGAGTGGTAATCCTTCTTATTCAGTCTGTTTAAAAACCCATTTAAACCTGTGTTTTTTCATTTTTCTTGATATATTACATATATATATATATATATATATATATATATATATATATATATATATATATATGTGTGTGTGTGTGTGTGTGCGTGTGTGTGCGCGCGCGCGCGCGCGCAGTTGAGTTAAATAAAAACACGTGTGTCTGTAAACTGCTTGATTCTAATTTAGTTTAGCTGATTCTAGTTTAGTCTGTGGGGCATGGTGGGGAGGCTAGTTTACTTTGTGTGTGATTGTTGTATTAATTGGACTTAAAAACAGAATTAGAAAACTGATCATAAAAATATTCAAATAGAATTCGACATAGATAAACCAAACAGAGTTCAGAGACACAACATTCAATTTAAAAAAAACAATCAGAAAACAAAACCACACGTCCCTTACATACACACCTTTTCCAACTATTCATCCAACATAATAAAAATAATTCCACAATCCATCGGTCAAAGATTATCAGACAACCCATCGAATAATAAACCCATCACCAATAAAACAAAAGAACACAACGAAACAGCATTAAAAAAATACAAACTAACATATACTCTTAGTAGACCGCCCAAATAAAAACAATTAGAAATATAAAAGTAATTTGGTTCAACCTGCTATACAATAAAAATGTAAAAACGAACGTAGGAAAAATATCTATAAAACTAATAGACAAACGTTTCCCTAAATCAAACTAACTACATACTACATTCTAATAAAAATGCACTAAAACTCTATGTCGGTATAGATGTAAAAACTAACTTAAACCAAGCAGACTTCCTAGACATAAATATAAACAAAAAGCACAAAAAATTAATTAAATCCAATTAAGGAAAAATGAAGTGGCAAATCAAATACAATAAAGTAGAATTGCAAATCGCGAAATTGATACAATAGATTAGAACGGCCACTCTTAAACCCCACACAAAGATAACCAGCATTCCCATCATGCCTCACAAACTGAACTAGAATCAAGTATACATATCGATGATGATGATGATGATGATGATGATGATGATGGAGGAGGAGGAGGAGGAGGAGGAGGAGGAGGAGGAAGGGAATGGTAAGCTGAAGGCTGGTGATGCTGCCGTTTCCTTCTATGAAAAAATAACGGATCTCCAACCATTTCTCTTTTGTTGTACACAACAAGGTTTTACCTCCGTGAAGCCACGTTGACTTCCTTGAAGGTAAAAAAAAATTAAAAAACAAAAAAAAATGAAGCAATAAAATGAAATATGAAATAAAAAAAATGAGGTTGATTTTATAGTGTGGGCAGGGAGGCCTTACGTGATAGAAAAAAGAAGAAAAGAAAGAAAAAAAGAAAAAAAAGAATGAAACACGTGACTTTCTCTTGTGAGCGGGGCATGAATAGGAAATCCGTTGTCGCTAAACGCAACTATTAACAATGTAAACGGAATTGCTTTGCAAAAGAACTTACGCTCGATGGAAAGACAATTGAAGAGTATTAGCCTGAGGGTTTATCTGTCAAGAGGAGATGTCTGGCTCAACTTACGAGTGAATATTTGAAATTGATATATAACATTTCAGAATGGGGGAAGAAAACCACACTAGGCTCAAATAGAACAATCACTTTTTAAAAACATTTCACGCAAATAGATAGATAGACAGATATACATAAATAATAGATATTAATGATATGATAGATAGATAGAATGAGAGAGAAAAGCAGAGATAGATAGATAGATAGATATAAAAGCTATGATAGATATATACAGATTGATATAAATGGAGTGAAATTGATAGATAGGCAGACATATATAAATGATAGATATTAATGATACGATAAGGTGAGAGAGAAAACAGATATGGATAGATTGATAGATAGATATGAATTATAGATAGATATAAATGAAAGTAATGATAGATACAGAGATACAGAGATAGATATTAATAGACTGAAGTTAATAGATAGATAGATAGATAAATAGAGAGATAGATAGATAAATAGATAGATGTATGATATATGAGATATAAATTATAGCCATAAAAGATAGATAGATAAATGAATATATATGAATAGACTGGTTTTAATAGATAGACAGATAGATAGATAGATAGATAGATAGATAGATAGATAGAAATTATGTATAATAAAAACAAAATTTTTATAATGAATATTCTTAAGGGTATCAGAAGTCAATTTCACTTAAGAATTGATTTGTCCTCGGCATTTACGTCAGATTTTATGATGTCACGTGACAAAAATGTTGATTAGAATTGAATATGAATAAAACTGACAACAATGCACAATAGACAAGCGTTTATGCATATTTGGAATTGAGACTTCAAATGAAAAAGGAAATTGCGTATGTGATGATTTGTAAATGGCTACGAAGAGGAAACCTAAAGAAAGAAACCGAATCTCTACTAATAGTAGAGTTTAGCTCAGTCGGTAGAGAACTTGCCTAGGAAACGCAAGCTTCCTGGTTCGATGCCGTCCCTCGCCAACTCAGCGTATGAGTAGCACAGGGATCTGTGCGGTAAAGTTAGGGGTTAATGGTAGGTGTGACAATCCACATCAAACCTCTCTCTCTCTCTCTCTCTCTCTCTCTCTCTCTCTCTCTATCTATCTATCTATCTATCTATCTATCTCAAATTAACAACAAACAACTTAATGTATAATCTGCGATCACTATCATCCTAATGAAATACACGCACGTGACCCAGTACGTACAAAGGGTGTTGGAGTTGTGGGGTTTTAAGGGTCAGAAATAAGACAAACGACTGGTGAAAATGGATACAAATGTATTGAACAAAAATGAGTAGAAATTACAGAAAAGAAAGTAGAGTTGCGTCTGACCATACAGTTACGAACTGACTCGCGTTGTTTGTGGTATTTCCCACTTTTACACGATATGGCACAAGGCCGTTTCATGTGGGCACCACCCACAAGCCGAGGCTCATGGGTGGTAGGTAGAAAAATTGCGTCGATCCCGTTGGCATTCCCCCTCAAGGGATATGGCACAAGGCCGTTTTATGTGGGCACCACCCACAAGCCGAGGCTCATGGGTGGTAGGTAGAAAAATTGCGTCGATCCCGTTGGCATTCCCCCTCAAGGGAGGCGCCTGGGATCGACGCTATTAACCAAACGCAACCAGTCCAGTGGCCGAAGTACACTGGACCAGCAAGCTTAGTAGCAACTCGCGTTGCTTGTGTCCCAAGCCACAATTGTCCCTGCTACTTCTAGTAGTAGTCGGCGCATTCCATTTATGTACATAGGTTATATCACCTATAACAATTAGTCAGAAGTTTAAGTAGTGTCAGTGCTACTGTATGGTCGAAACACTTGGATTTTAACGAAATGCCCGGTGAAAAAAAGCTTGATACGAATACACAAAGATGCTGCGTGCTGCTTTGAATATTTCCTGGCAGCAATATCTTACAAAACAGCAGATATATGCCCACTTACTTCTCATCATCATAATCATCAAGGCGTGCTAACAGCACATATTCTATTGACACCCTCACGTCATCTCTCCCTATCAGTCATCGCTCTTCATAAGTACTCTAGACGGCATCCAATGTCCGCACAGAGCTGATGAATGTAAGGTTTTTGTAAGAGTCTGTTGCAACTTTTATGTGTATGTGTTAGAGTATATATGGAGGCGCATAGCATAATCGTTAGTGTCGTAGGAAATGGACTCGTTGACCCGAGTTCAAATCCTAGACAAGGTTGTTTGCATTTCACATAGTGATAATACCCTTAGAAATGGCGAGTGTGTGTGTGTGAGAGAGAGAGAGAGACAGACAGAGAGACAGAGAGAGAGAGAGTTTTATAGTTTGCTTGAAGCATTTTATGTATATTGGTTTGGTGGTTGACTTTGACTTATTTTAATATTTCGCGATAATTTCATCAGAAGATTTCTGAAAGTTCAGAGCCTTAAAGGGAGATGTTGACAGGTACCAGAATCAATCCCTTCTGTTGCCGTTTCTAATTGTGTGTGTGTGTTGTGTGTGTGTGTGTGTGCGTGTGTGTGTGTGTTTAATAATGTCTTATTCTTCCGAATACTTCGTGTGTGTGTGCTTGCGTGTGTTTGTGCATGCCTGCGTATATGTGCGTGTGTGTTGATGTTTCCCATGTATGTTTGGTAAATGAACAACATTCTAGTTACCTAATTTTTCTTTACACCTGCATTGTGATAGCCTTCAAAATCAATCACCAAACCATGATGTCTCCTAAATCACCTTACGCAATATATATATATATATATATATATATATATATATATATATATATATATATTGGGTTGCTACTTAAGATGTAATTTACATTAAAGCAATTTGCTATTGGCTAAGTTGAGGTTCTTAGAAATTAACACGCATCTATTTTAACATGTGCGCAAATAGATCCTCGGAGCAGCCATTAATATTAGAGTGACGTTATGGATTATTAATGTGACAGAAGGATTTAAGTGTTAAGTCATTTCGACGGTTTATCTGTTTGGACAATGTGGAATCATTCTCGTCAAACAGTCGACATACAAACAATTCAAATCGTCTACAATATACGACTTCCCCCATTTAATGTTCCACTAATGCGTGTTCAAATAAAGATCATTTTTTCCCTCGTGCATATAATTTAATGACCGTATATATATTTACCAACCCCTCCGCACGAGCCGGATGTGACACAAGGTCAATTTCTTAAGCGGAGTTTAACAGGTTTGAATTCAATTGAATTTGAGTTTTCCTTCTCCTAGACTGGTTACCTAGCCACGGTTAAGGAGCCCAGTTTGCACTGCTATTTATCCATAGCTGGAGGGAGAATAGGATTCATACCTTTCCCAGGGGTATTAGCGCTATATGAAATTCAAACAGCTTCGTCCATGAATTGAACTCGGGTCGACGAGTCCATTTACTATGACTCTAACCATTAGACCACGTGCCTCCAAAAATTTAATGACCGTATATGGTCAGTCGTTTCCCCATTCACTTCCACTTTTCAGATGTCCGATGGAGTCTGGTAATTTCATCAACTTTTGTTTAATTGTTCTTTTCAGTCCAATGTGATAAATAAAGTTGTATATATATATATACCAACCCCTCTGCACGAGCAAGATGCGACACGGGGTCAATTTCTTAAATTGATTGGTTGATCGGCTGGTTGATTGATTTTAATGGCATATCAACCCTTCTGGGGTTATGTCATGCCTAACAGGTAGGAAGTAATATATGTTGTGTATCTATATTTATACTTTTTTAGTAATTGGTTTTAACAATGTGTTAGCACCATTGGGGATCATGTTGTATGGTACTGATTAAGTTCATGTCTATATTCTATGGTATAATTTTATTTCCCTCAAAAAGGACAGAATGTCCTCCATATTGATATTTTCAAATAGAGCTTTCATATTGTTTGCATAAAAAAAACGTTTTTTTCTGATGTAAGCAAAAAACCTGCATCCCATGAATAAGTGTTTGACATGTTTCACATTGTGATTGTTCTTGTTTGAGTATATAGGAGTGTGTTAGTCTTGTATGACTAATGCGTAATCGGGACAAAATGACTTGTTCCTTTCTAGACTTTCTTAAAGCTGGTCTCCAATCTCCCAAAGTGGGTTTGATTAAGAAGAGTTTATTGTGGATGTTGTTATTCCAGCGTTGTTGCCATTTTGTATGAAGGAATCTATTAATTTCGGATTTCAAGTCAGTTTTCCTTCTCATTGACTGGTTACCAAGCCATGGTTAAAGAGTCCAGTCTGCCCTACTATTTACCCATAGCTGGAAGGAGAGTAGTTGATGCATACTTTTCCCAAGGATATTAGAGCTATGTGAAATGCAAACTGCCTCGTCCAGGATTTGAACTCAGGTTGACGAATCCATTTCCTAGGAGGTTAACCATTACACCACGTACCTCCATGGGGTTGTATAAGTTTGTGTCCTTTGCCATGACTTGTATAAGTTAAGGATTTCTTTTGTAAATAAAAGTGTGGGGGGGTTGTAGAAGGTTACACTTAGGAGGAGGTCAGTTTTCATTCACATTTCCCATCATTGTCAGTGGATCACTTATTGTGTATTTGCTATTTTTCAATAGTGGTGAATTTTCAACAATTTCTTCTCTTCTATTTCTCCTGTGTGATATAAATGAAATGATAATCTATTTCTTTTCTTGGAAGAATTTTATAGTCTCATTTGACCAACCTCCTAGTGTTTTGAAATGTGTGCTCAGTCATCTATGGATATGAGGGTGACTGCTGGCATTTGGGAATCAAAACTCTTCACTGACACTGGGTGGTCCCTTGGTATTGCATCTTTCTCATGTTACACAGACTATATGAGGGTTGGCTGAAAAGTTCATAGGTTGACCGAAATAGACAGAAAAGTTTTAGATTGCACATATAAGGTGTGTCCAAAAAGTATTGGGATTTTTTGGGATTTCATGACACACCTTGTATTCTGAAAAAAAGGGTTCCATTCATTAATTTTTTTCAGAATACAGGGTGTGTCAAAAATCACCAAGTTTAAAGCTTATATTTTATATATATTTCACACTATTATTTGCTCTTTTCGAGTTTTCACATCAGCATTAGCTGATGGTCTTTCACTAGAGTCTGAGTGACAGCAAGTCTCCTCAGGTCTCCAGACTCTTCTGAGTATTCTGGCAGATTGCAGCAGTGCAGTGTTTTGAATGTTTCAATCCTTCCTCTGATATCCAAACTTTCCAAACCCTTTTCTAATCCTTTTGGGACTGTTCCAAGTGCACCAACTACAATTGGTATCACTTTGACTTTCATATTCCATAACTTTTTCAGTTCTCTGGCAAGGTCCAGATATTTGTCCATTTTTTCATTTTCCTTTAGCTTCACCCTGTGATCTGCTGGCACTACAAAATCCACCAGTTGACAAGTTCTTTCTTTTTTGTTTATCAATACTAGGTCTGGTCTTCTTGCTGGGATAAGGTGATCCATTTTTCAAAGTCACAGAGAATTTTATGCGTTTCGTTCTCAAGAACAGATTCTGGTTCTGCATATACCATTTTGCAAAATTAAATTTTTTGCATAATTCCCAGTGGATCACCTTCCCAACCCAGTCGTGTCTAGTTTTGTATTCTCGTTGTGCTAGTTTGCTACATTCGCAGAGTATATGGTTTACAGTCTCATCTCCATTACCACAAAGTCTACATTTACTATTTTGTTGGGTCTTATCAATTTTCGCTTTTATATAGTTTGTCCTTATGGCATTATTTTGTGCAGCAATTATTAATGATTCTGTTTCTCTTTTGAAGTTTCCTTTTCTTAACCATGTCCAAGTCTTTCCATGTGCAACCTCTTCGATTTGTCGTTTGAAGTGTGCATATAATTGTTTTTCTTCCCACTTTTGTTTTCTAGTCTTTGTTGTTTTTCTGTTTGTCCATCTGTCACTTCTACTATTGTTGGCCGCCATAAGTAATTTGTCTTTGCTCTTTCTTGTGTAATCCTCCAGTTGTTGGATAGTGGTTATTATTATTATTATTATTATTATTATTATTATTATTATTATTATTATTATTAGTTGTTATGTGTATGGGTCGGCTGAAAAGTTCATATAAAGCGGATGAGATGTTGAGCTTTGTCTCTTTTCCGGCTGCTGCTGCTGCTGGTTTATTTGCAAACGGCCACAACTCACTTACAATGATCCATCAGTAGCATTCATTTTTTTCCCTTCATTTTGGCCTTTTTGATGCCATGCACATCCTTGAGCTTGGAGAAGAGGAAAAAAATCACAGAGCCAGGTCAGGCGAATAGGGAGGTTGCTCCAGCACAGTGATGTTCTTCTGGGCCAGGAACCCTTGAAGGTCAGTGAATCACTTGATATAAATTTAGATATAAATTTCTTTCTAAATCTACAGAATCATTTAGTTCCCATATAAACCTTCCAATGACAAGTAGATTACAACCTAAAATTCTATTTTCATGATTTTCATGGCCACTGCCTTTTTGCTGATCTGTGAGGATTTTTTTTCTTTTTTTTTCTTTTTAGCATTATTCATTGCAACTTTGCGATATGAGATTTACAACAAAAGCAAAACAATTCTTATTTTGTTGATCTACTCAAGTATTTCTCTTTCATTTTCTTTTTCATTTTTTTTTATGCATTAAATGGGAGATGAATTGCAATCAGGAAACACAAGCAGCTTCAGATGACTGGCGATGGGACGAAGTAAAATGGTGTAGATTCATGCCTTTCGTAAGTGCATTGGAGCCCAGGAAATAAAAGCAGTTCAGATGACTGGCGATGGGACGAAGTAAAGGAGTGTGGACCTTTCCTTAGTGCATTGGGTCTCAGGAAACTAGCGATGGGCCGTATTAATGGTATATGAATTCATGCATTTCCTAAGTGCATTGGTGACAATCAGCCTCGGGTGACTGGCGATGGGACGTACTGAAGTCATATGAATGCAAGGAGTCTTAGCTGACATTGAAACTACGTCACCTTACACCTCATTCATTATTTTATACATACAGAAAAACGAACAACATATACACAGAGATAATGTGTATATATATACATACATATGTGCGCGCGCGTGTGTGTGTGTGTGCATGCATGCTCTCATATGTGTGTGTGTGTGTGTGTGTGTGTTTGTGTGTGTGTGTGAAATAAATTAAAAACTGAGTAGTTGTAATTAACATTTTATTCGTAGAACATATTTCGCTTATAGTGTTTCATCAGATACTACACACATGTTTTTATGATGATAACGTAGAGTATTATGAAAACAGACGCCAATGTTTAGAGTCCGCTCTAATTTAAAACAATTAAACAAACACTAAATTCTTGAATATATCTCTATTTCATCCAACCTAATATTAAGTTAAAATAGAATATCAATAAACAATTAAAAATGAAAGATATTTCATTGAAGGAAACTGAACAACTATATTTTCTTCTTCAATCAAATTCAGTTACACTTTATTTTATAAATGGAAAAGAACACACTACTTTTCAATAGTAGCTTTCATTTATTTCTTATCTATATATTAATATTCTTGTTCCTTAATCTTCCGACCGTTATACTATTGCAATACCTACTGGTTAAGAATGAGACCTTTACAAATTGTCCAAGATGAAATGCAAAAATGTAAATCCTGGTGTTGCTTACCAGCAGAATTCTTATTTTTATGAGTGTCACCTCAGTTAAATAATGGACCATTCCGTTTTTATTATAAAGAAAGGAAAGAAAAGCACATGCTACACAGAAAAAGTATAATAAGAAAGAAAGAAAGAAAGAAAGAAAGAAAGAAAGAAAAGAAAGTAGGAGAAAGATACAGAGAGGATGATAACGCTAATCTGTTTCAATTGAACATAATGAAAAGAAGCAAAGAAAGAAAAATAGAGTGAGAGAGAGTTAGATCAAGATTATTATACTTTTTACATATTAAACTATATAGCAATAGCTCTTAAGTAAATTTATCAAACGTTGTAATGATTAAATTCTAATACTGTGATATATCCACAGGTCCTGCTGGTAGAAATAATAATAATCGCAAAACAATTTTCTAAATTAAAAAATTTAAAAGCTTCTAAGCAATCGGTGCTCGGCGTCAGTTTACTTGATGATTTCACTTTACAAATTCTGTTATAAAAAAGGGATTTTATCTAATACGAATAGATGGTTAATTTGGTTTCCATTTTCCTGTGTTACATAATTAATGAGCAGTCATAAATTATGTGCGTACCTGTAGTTAAAAATATTTAAATTAGGGTCCATTAATTTAAAATTATGGGGTCCTTTGGAAAGTTACCCACAGTTGTGACGGGTAATAACCTTTTACATGACCCCTTAAAAGCGCGCGCTTTGGAATAGGTTTTAGTAGTTAGTCAGATTCGACCCGGCTTTCGAGGAACGTAGACTTTATTGTCAGCTCCCGGGGCCCATCTCACCCGCACGAAATCATGGGCTGGGGAAATAAAGCTTTATTATTAAGAACACCAAGTCCTGTTGTTAATTGAATGTTAAAACAAGAGATCTCCAGCCCAGCACGAAGAAGAAGACCAACCCTTAAAAGAAGATAAACAGAGAAAATGGCCGACGAGATAGGACCAGAAGAAGCAGTAAGCAGAAGTGTAATCAAGTAAAACCACCCATCATTTCTACTCTCATGTAAAGACTGTCCCTGAGATTTTGATGTGCCAGTGCTTTGTTGCGGTCGCTTTTTTTCTGGGCCTCTTTGCTTCATGGTGTTGCGTCATGTGCTTAGTGTAATGGTTATTGTCATAGGAAATTGAATCAGCGCCCCGAGTTCAAATACTGGATAAGTTTGCACTTCACTTGATGCTAATGCCCTTTGCATGAATACACCCCCACTCAGTTATGAATAAATACTTGCACAGGCAACATAGAGAAGTATAGGGATCGGCCCCTATATTTTTACGGCATGTGGAATTGACCAAATTAAAATAATTAAGTTTTCTTAAATAACTAGATTTACAATGGTATGTCATGAGTTTAGAATTAGGTAAACAAAAGAGAATCGAATGAATATTAGTTTGGAAATATTTTAGAAACAATAGAAACAATGGTTTAAATTCATCCGATAATTTATGTCACCAGAATTCCACAGATACCAAAATCATTCGATATTGCATCATTGCAAATCACCTGATATTTGAGGAATATTTTAGCTTAATGATCACAATAGACAATGACAATAAGAAAATTATAAAAAGGCCCATTTAGCTGAAAGAAGGAGACACAGAGACAGTGAGGAGCTTTCGCTCTTCCTGACTCAACAGAGTTGGAGAGGATGCTCCTAACTCGACAGTGGGAACGTCCGAAAACATCAAATACGACTCAACAGGTCCGTCTATCTTTTCGTCTCCTATTTCTCTTTCTCTCTCTCTCTCTCTCTCTCTCTCTCTCTCTCTCTCTCTCTCTCTCTCTCTCTCTCTCTCTCTCTCAACAACAACAACAAATTTCAATCACAAGTTCCAATCACAGACAAACTACTAATATGTTGACACAAGCAATTACACTAATATAAACACCATGTCACAGTTGTCACACACAACTGCGCACAGACACAATCAGACTGCAACACCACTGAAAGAACAATGAAACTGTATTAATTGTATTTATGTATATAAAGTTTGTTTCCTTTATCAATGTCTTCTTCTTTTATTACCTATGGAAACTACATTTTCCGTAGTCCTTATACATAAAAATTGTGGGGACCCATAACTCGGATCTTCAACTCCTCAACGAAACACTCACTAAACAACCACGGTCACTACAGAAGTAAAACTTGATTTTAAACCAGCTTCAATCCGCTTAGAAATTGGCCTTGTGTCCCTTGGCGGAGGGGTTGGAAAATAGGGTAGGTTGATTTCTAACTTTAAAAAAATATAAAAATTTTACCAAACAGCGAAAGTTGTGTGTTGATATAATAAATACTGATACCAAAAACTAGATCTTTTACTTGCATCACTGTTTGAAGAAAATAGCCTCAAAGATCGACGGTTAAAATGCACCAA
This sequence comes from Doryteuthis pealeii, assembly GCA_023376005.1. Taxonomy (NCBI): domain Eukaryota; kingdom Metazoa; phylum Mollusca; class Cephalopoda; order Myopsida; family Loliginidae; genus Doryteuthis; species Doryteuthis pealeii. The sequence continues at coordinate 144,999,490 of CM042141.1, forward strand.
AAATCCTCATTTTCGTAACATCTGACCCAGAAATGGGTTTAAGAATTTAGCAATTTCAATGTTTAAAACAGAAAACATTGTCATTTTAAACAAAACGAATAAAATAGTATAACTAGAATTCAAAGTAAAAATATCCCCACCCCACCCCCCATCACCACCGACACCTCTGATATACTGCCTTTTACCTCATTAATTAAGTTTTAACAGTGATAACTTTTTAAATGATTGAAATCTATTTCATCAAATGAATGCAATGTTTTGTGTGTGGTAATTATTTATGTTAATTTGCAACTTTATTCATATGGGATATGTTACAGTTCCAAAATCGACCAACCCTATTAGACAAATACATACAGAGATCCGATCATCTAAGAAGAATTACATTTTAGATGGATGCCAATCTGGGGACAGAATTTGTATACATCTCCTGTGGCTTCCCGCTAAGCGTGTTGACGTCATCACAACATAGATTGATAACATATTTACATTTAGAATTCTGAGATATTGAAATTCGAGGTTTCTTTAAAATATAATCATCACCGTATACAATTTCATCTGTCAATCAAGATGATCTTAGCATAGCTGTCACGTTTACAAAATTGATTGTGTTTATTACGTAGGCATGAGCTGATATGGAGAGACAGGGAATATTCACAAAAAGATGAAACTGTTAAAAAGAAGAAGAAATTACGGTCCAGGTATTTATCCATCTTTTCATTTTCCTTTAGCTTCACCCTGTGATCTGCTGGAACCGCAAAGTCCACCAGTTGACATGTTCTCTTTTTTTCTTAATCAATACTCGGTCTGGTCTTCTGACTGGGATGAGGTGATCCGTCTTTATTTCGAAGTCCCAGAGAATGTTATGCCTTTCATTCTCAAGAACAGATTCTGGTTTATGCATATACCATTTTGTAGTATGGTCAAAATTTAATTTTTTGTATAATTCCCAGTGGATCACCTTCCCAATCCAGTCGTGCCTAGCTTTGTATTGCCGTTGTGCTAGTTTGCTACATTCACTTAATACATGGTTTACAGTTTCATCTCTATCATTGCACAGTCTACATTTACTGTTTTCTTGCGTCTTATTAATTTTTGCTTTGATATAATTTGTTCTTATGGTGTTATTTTATGCAGCAATTATTAGTGATTCAGTTTCTCTCTTGAGGTTTCCTCTTCTTAACCATGTCCAAGTCTCATGTGCAACCTCTCCGATTTGTCGTTTGAAGTGCCCATATAATTGTTTTTCTTCCCATCTTTGTTTTCTAGTTTTCGTTGTTTTTTCTGTTTGTCCATACATTACATCCGCTGTTGTTGGCTGCCATAAGTAATCTTTCTTTGCTCTTTTTTGTGTATTCTTCGAGTCCTTGGATTGTGGCCTCTACACAATCCTCTATGTTGGCAAAACCTCTTCCACCCTCTTTTCTTGATACATATAGCATATCTCTATCGTCTCTTGGGTGTAGAGCCTTGTGAATTGTCATTAATTTCCTAGTCCTTTGATCGATGTGTCTGAGTTATTCTTTTGTCCATTTTAAGAATGGTCCAGAGTATCTTACAACGGGGACGGCCCAGATATTAATTCCTTTGATAAGATTTCTGCTGTTGAGCGTAGTTTCTAAGAGCTTTCTTGTTCTTCTGAGGTATTCTTTTTTAACTTTTTCTTTCATCTCTGCTTGCTTGATATTGTCTGCTTCTAAAATTCCTAAGTATTTGTAAGTTTTTTTTCTTCAAGTGATTTTACAGTGTCCTGATTTGGTAGTTGTATTCCGTCCATTAGTTTTCTTACCCCCTTTTCTATTACTAGCATAGCACATTTTTCAATTCCAAATTCAATTCCTATATCCTGGTTATATGTTCTAATGGTTTGTATCAGGGTTTCTTTTTTCTTTTTTTTTTTTTCAGTTTTTGCAAAAAAATTTATGTCATCCATGTACATAAGGTGGTTTATTTTTTCCTGAGAGTTAGTGAATTTGTATCTCCCTCTGTGCATTTTCTGAGTATATGATTGAGTGTCACCATTGCTATAATAAATAGTAGTGGTGATAGCGAGTCTCCTTGGAAAATACCTCTTTGGATTTTTACTTCTGCCAGGTATTGTCCCCTTGCTTTTAATTGGACTCTCCAGTTTTCCATGGCTTTTTTGATAAAGTTTATGATGTTGTTGAATATTTTGTACATTTTTAGGCATTCTAAAATCCAAGTATGTGGGACCATGTCATAAGCTTTTCTGTAGTCAATGCATGTCATTGCAATATTTTTTCGCCTATTTTTAACTTCTTTAAGGATGTGTTGATCTATATAAAGTCATGTGTTCCTATTTTTCCCTTGTGACATCCTTTCTGTTCTTCTGGAAAAAGCTTACACCAATTAAGTGAAAAGTATATTTCTTCTTTTATTACCGCTGTTAATATTTTCCACATCATGGGCAGACAAGTTATGGGTCTATAATTGCTAGGGATATTTCCTATTTGTGGGTCTTTCTGGATTAGGGTAGTTATTCATTATTATTATTATTATTATTATTATTATTAATAATAATAATAATAATAATATTTCCTTGAAACCTTATTGTCGCTTGCAAATTATTTGTGTTAGATAAGAATACTTGAAAACATATGACTGTGCAAGCAGATTATATTATTTGATAGGAATAGATACTTTAGATCATATAATTGTGTCTAACTTATGAGTATTAGATAAGAATATTTGAAACTCTACAAATATGTAAAAATAGATGATTATATACAAAAAAGTGCAATTAAAAAAAAATAGTGGAACATTGAAAATATTTTTATTACAATTAAACATTTACAAATGAATCAAATCTCAGAATTAAAAAACCCAAAAGAAGTTGATATGCCGTTAAACAAATAGATTAAACCAAAGGTAACAGTTACTTCAGGTCAGAGTAGAACGTAATGGTAACGAAGAGATACATCAGTTTTCGGAGATTCAGAATTGGAGACTCACGACCGGTTGCAGTTTAGTGTTATAGTCAGAATGTTGTTGTTTTTTTTTGGGGGGGTCGTTGTGGTGATGCGGTGGGGGATCTTACGCCTCTGCGCAGGATGCAGTCGGCATATTCTTAGGCCTACCGTGTGCTACGATTTTTATGGCCATTTTTAGGCTTCATGTGATAACACTTTGCAGTGGAGATCCCTTATGTTTCTTGGTGAAGAATCCTTGGTTGTTCCTTAGTGTTAGGTAGAATCTTTTGGTTGTTCCTGAGTGAAGAATCCTTTGGTTGTTCCTTAGTGTTAGGCAGAATCTTTTGGTTGTTCCTTAGTGTTAGGTAGAATCTTTTGATTGTTCCTTAGTGTTAGGTAGAATCTTTTGGTTGTTCCTTAGTGTTAGGTAGAATCCTTTGGTTGTTCCTTAGTGTTAGGTAGAATCTTTTGGTTGTTCCTTAGTGAAGAATCCTTTTGCTGTTCCTAAGTGTTGGGTAAAATCCTTTGGTTGTTCCTTAGTGAAGAATCCTTGTGTTAAGCAGTCTCTGATCTGCTCGTCCGTGTCGTATACGTGCAAATGAACGGCTTTCAAGATCGGCGATTATGTAGTTAACTAACCACGTATTCGAGCGTGTTGATTGACTGGCTTTAATCCACGCGCCACACAAAGTCTATAAGATTAAGTGGTGGACTTCAGCACACCTTATATATCAAAACATTCCAACAATATATCTGTGTTTTTGCTTCTGTAAATAATTTGTTTGTAGAGCAAGCACCGCATCACTATTTTTATGAGACACAACGCAGCTGAATCAAAAGTCAGTATTCATTTGGTATTTGGAGAAGGAACTGCTCACGAGCTAGCAATACAAAAGTGCTTTCTGTAACAAGAATACTTCAAATGAGCGTCTGGAAAACACACGAACGCTTTCAGCGACGACAAATTGCAACAATCGTGCAGGGTAGGTTAACAACAACTATTATAATGAATTTACAACTGTCATCTGCTTGTTGTAAATATACAATTGAAAAAAAGGAAACAGAAAGAGAAAAAGAAAGAATAAGTGTGACATTATATATATATATATATATATATATATATATATATATATATATATATATATATATAGGTATATGTAAAACAAAATTTCTTTTGCGATGAAACAAAGAAAATACAGTGCTCAATCACAGTTTGTAAGAGCTAATATTTATTTATTTATGAAAACATTGTAAAATAAATAAATATATATATATATATATATATATATATATATATATATATATATTGGAGGATATGTGCTTAATTGAAGTCATACCTAATTTTGAAACTTAATTAGTTAATAATTAATGAATTTAGCCGGGCATATATGTTCAAATGTATGGCTAAACAAATCGAGAAAATATCAATCCCTGAATGTACATTTCTCGAAATTTCAATCCCTGAATGTACATTTTCTCGATTTATTTAGCCATACATTTGAATATATATGCCCGCCTAAATTCATTCATTATTAACTAATTAATTTTCAAAATTAGGTATGACTTCAATTAAGCACATATCCTCCAGAAATTGTCGGCTAAAAGCCATATCAAATAAACACATTGTTTATTTACTTACTCTCATATATATATATATATATATATATATATATAATTTCTGATCTTCCCACTATCTTCATATACATTAATTTAATGCTTCAAAAGAGTCCAGTAAAAACTTTTTAAATTTCCATTAAAGATTTCTCTTAAAAAGTTTCTTCGTTATTTTTTTTTACTGAGATAATTTTTTCGGAAAACAATTTTTCTTTTTTTTCCCTTTCATTTATTCTTAACTAAATAATTTAGAAGCATACACGAAGACGTATCTTACATATCCATAATAACATAATTGTCCGAAAGAGTTTTCATTTGCAAAGCAACTTCTTTCAGTTCAAGACTGTTTTTATTATTATAGTTATAACACATAATTACATACTTAAAACAGACCTTGACAATGGTACGGAAGATAAATTAAAGTACTTGGGTTTGCAAATGAAAATTCTTTCGGACAATTCCTTTTAAGATAATATTAGAAAAAATTAAAGAAAAAAATTAAAAATCCCAAAAACAGTAAGAATTCCATTATTTTTAACGAAATTTGTTTGAATATATATATATATATATATATATATATATATATGGGAGAATATGTGCTTAATTGAAGTCGTACCTAATTTTGAAATAATAATTATTAATTAATTAATTAATTAATTAGGCGGGCATTAATTAATTAATTTTCAAAATTAGGTACGACTTCAATTAAGCACATATTCTCCCAAAAATTGTCGGCTAAAAAAAGGCACATCGTTTGTTTATTTACTTCTCATATATATATATATATATATATATATATATATATATGTGTGTGTGTGTGTGTGTGTGTGTGTGTGTGTGTGTCTGTGTGTGTGTGTGAGAGAGAGAGAGAGAGAGAATATTAAAAAACAATAAATCAACCACCGGAGCTTACCGAGTCTGCAGCCGATAAAAATATAGACATTATATGCATACATGAACATAGATATTACCATAGTGAGGTAGAACTAAAATAGCATGTCACCTGTTAATTGATGGACTTTTGTGTTGGAAACTGCCTGGATCCGTAAATGCCGCCATTAAATGTGTGGGAATGCTTCTCAGTCGACGTGCTTTAAAATCACTAAATAGCAGAGAGAAAATCCAACCGAGAATGATGTGTATCACATTTAATAGAAACCCCTGCACAACTATCGTCCCGTGCTACAGTCCATCCCACCCCGCAACACTAATGTCGGTGATTAACTGGACATCACCACAGTTTATAATGAGCTATCTTCCCTAGTAAGTCACATTCCAATACGCATCATTCTGATCATTTGATAGAGACATAGGCAAAGAAGAAAAACATTATCTTTGGACAACTCCCCAAAACAGAAACGGTGAACAACTAGCCGAGCTTTATCCCGGGAACAGACTTATATACCTAAACACTACATATCAAAAAAGGACTTTCATTGGTAAATTTTCCTAATTTGACTATTTAGCTAAAATAAGAAGTAAAGAATAAAATTACAGTTATTTCTTCTTGTTAATCGAATTCTTTAAAGATTCATCACGGAGATTTTTGCTCATATTTATTAAGAATACAACCAAACAGTTAGAAATCAATAATACCAAACACATGTTTATTAAAATAAAAATGTTTGTATCAATATGCAAATTAGCCTTCCTGTTCACACTGTAAACTGTTATTTTGTTGTATGTATAAATACAATTGGATGTTATCAGTAAATGATAATACAGGCAGTATTCAGAGGTATGTTGTATCTGGTGTTCAAAAATCACTTTTGTCCCCACTTAATTCTTAAGACTGGATATAGTGTTGACTTGATAAACGCTCAAAAATGTATCAACCAAAATTATTTGTTAAACACATAAAAGATCAAAGCATTGATTAAAAAAAAAATATCTAGAGTTTGTTTGTTTGTTTGTTTGTTTTACGGCATATCAACCTCAGTGGGTAATTTAATGCCAACTAAGTTTTGGATTCATAGCGATAGTTTGGTAGAAAACAAATGTATATATGTATATATTTGAACTATTGTTCAATTACTCATATTTTTTTATACAATCCCACTTCTTATAGAAAATGTAATAAGATGGTCTTATTTTTTTTTTCAAATTACTTGCTTGGTAGTATTTTGTTTGCACTAGATCAAAAAATTTTTCTAATATTATCTTAAAAGGAATTGTCCGAAAGAATTTTCATTTGCAAACCCAAGTACTTTAATTTATCTTCCGTACCATTGTCAAGGCTGTTTTAAGTATGTAATTATTAATGTAAAACAATTTTATTAATAATTGAAGTCAAAATAGAAATAAAATCATGGACTAATACCTGCCTAAATAACTCAAAAGCACAACTAGATTATATATTAATAAACAAGAAGTGGATATAGAGCGCTATTAACTGCGAGGAATACTTCTCTTTTGAAGGAGTATCTACCGATCACAGAATCATCTCAGTAAAAATACTCCCAATTCTAAGCAGAAATAAGAAACAAACTGGTAAGTCTGTACCATAAACCGCCAACTGTCTACAGATGCACCATTTTTCAAGGAAATCAATACTGATAGATCTTTTAATATCTTAGAAGACATGACCTTATTTACTGACATCTGCGCCCAGAACATTTTCTTTACCGGAGAGCCAATTTGTTTCCATAGGGACATAGTGCCAAATCCATATTTATTCCATTTCTAAATAATTTGGATTAAAACATGCTTCTCCGTACACACCCGACATTTGCTCTGCAAATTTCATATGGTTTGCACATCTCAGCCACCAAAAATGTCATGATAGGCCTCTGTTCAAACCTGGAGCACTCTGTTAAATTTGCCGCCATTTTGATTAGCCTCAAAACAAATATTTCTGTAAGATTGAAATAATTTTTATTATAAACCAATTTCGAATGATGTTGAGTTTACATTTATGGGAAAAAATTATGAAAAAATGTTTTGCTTTTCTCTTATTTATTGAATGATACCCGTATATATATATATATATATATATATATATATATATATATATATATATATATATATATATATATTCCTGGTAGGTAGGATCTTTCCATGTGTGTTTTAACCAACATAATGAAAGTAAACCGTAATGAGAGCTCAATTATTGAAATAAATTATTGTAATGAAGCAAATTTAAAGTTTTTTCCTTCATTTATTGAGTATATATATATATATATATATATATATATATATATATATATATATATATATATATATATTATATTATATTATATTATCCCTTTTACACAATATGTTCACTTTGACTTTTAAATGATCTACCGGTTGTAAAACTTTTGAAAATACATCGGTCGAAAGGACCCTTAAGTTGTCCATTTTATTTAGCCTCTTTTTCAACATTTCGTTTAATTAGCTGATCAACATTTGATAAAAGTATGATATTGTTTAAGCTTTTGTATATATATATATATATATATATATATATATATATGAAATAAAATAATAATAATAATAACTTAAATATTTCCTACTTTTCTATTATTATTATTTTATTTCATATTCAATATAGTCATAAATAAAATACAATGTGTACATGGACAAACTCTTGGGCGAAACACGTGTTGGCACTTCATTAAACCATTTTTATCCATTCAAAATTTTCTGTCCTTTGTTTATTCATCCTTTCCACATATATATATATATATAATATATATATATATATATATATATATATATATATACTAACCTACACCTTCCCTCACACCTCCATGCGTCCATGATGGTATACGGTGAACTTTTTGCCTCTCTGTTGTTATTCGGGTTACCTGTCATAATAGAGCCAGACAAGACCAGATTGCAAGTGAAATTTCCAGCCTGATCGGATACCGATACCAGATCTTCGCGTCAATCATATGAGCCAGGGGAAGTAATCACCGACGAGAGGCTAATGGTGTCATGAAAGATCGATACCTTACAGCTCCTTTCGATCGATGTGAATTTCAAATACATTATCTTTTTTTCTTTTTTTTTTAAATTGCATCTCTGTAGCAATGAGTATTTACGTGGTCTCATGTTCGGGCGTGTGAAGAAAAGACGATACAAGCGCTAAGAAATTAATACTAGTTAAGGTGCGCCCGCGTGCGTGCGCACGTGTGTGTGTGTGTGTGTGTGTGTGTGTGTGTGTGTGTGTGTGTGTGCGCGCATATATGTGTTCGTTTGCGTGGGTGTGAGTGTATGTATGTGTGGTGTAATATTCGGTGAGCTAAGCTAGCAGACCATTACTAATGAAATATTTGTCCTCGTAGGTGTGCGTAGATTTGTATTTAAGTATACATGCGTGTACTGTCGTATTTGCGTGTCTATATCTGTGCATATGTATATGTGTCCGTGTATATATATATATATATATATATATATATATATATATATATATATATATATGAGGAAAAATGAGTAAAGAAAAGAAATGTAGATGGATAAAAATGAATTTAATCGATATCACTTACACATGTGTTTCGGTCCGTTTATCAAAATGTATACGGATTACGCTATTATTATTATTAAAATAATCAGATGAAATTGAAAAAATCTCTCTGTGTACAGAATATTTTTACATTTTTCCTATTATTATTATTATCATTATTTCAATTTCATCGGATTATTTTAATTATAATAATAGCGTAATCCGTATACATTTTGATAAACGGACCGATACACATGTGTAAGTGATATCGATTAAAGTGATATCGATTAAATTCATTTTTATCCATCTACATTTCTTTTCTTTACTCATTTTTCCTCATATTGACGGATTCAATTCCCTTTCCATTCTTACATATATATATGAACCATTCGGGTGAAACCTAAGTAGATAGTGTCTGACCCATGTAGGTCCTTATAATCATGCTCTACTTAGCGTATTAAGCCCTTTTTACATATATATATAACTTTAAAAAAATCTCCTCCGGTGTTTCTTCTTTTGGCCACTACATACGATACTGATGATTATTTTCAGTACGGATGTGCTGGTCTTTTCTTTTTTTCTTTCCCCCCACCCCCAGATGTCAGCTTGAAATTAAATAATAATATTACAGTTGTTTTCTTTTTGTAAATGGATTTATTTTAATATTAATAGACGGGATGTTTTTCATATTATCTTAAATGAATACAAACAATCAGAAATCATTAATATTGGATCATTACTACGCTTCGATACACAGGGAACACCCGAGAAAGACCAGAGGATACAGCGGCCGAAACGTTGTGTTTATACATACCACAACATAGATGAAGTCAACAGTCCGAAAAAGTCGAAATGCATAGTCAGGTAATTTCTAATTTCAAAGAGCAAGTACAGCAAAGCTCTTTATCACCAAATTGCACAAACATTATCCGCAAAACTGTACATTAATATTCATAAAGGTTTCCTCATTTCCCGGTTGATAATGATAAATCATATTCTTCTACGATCCTTATGCGAGAGAATCGTGAAATATTCCATTCATAACAACGTCTACACTGATAACTACACGGCTGTGTAGATGTCATCGTAGCGACAGGAAGTTATTCATTAAAGACCAGCGCATGCGCAATGAAAAGGCGGGAGGAAATAAATAGCGGGAAAAATGGACATTCCAAAGTGGAAGTGTCTCATCGATCGTCAAAATGACTGGATCATTTTTCACTGTTTATGCACATTTGGATAGAAAGGCATAAGGATTTTCGGATCGGTTAAACGCAGAATCTATGGCGGAAATAAGAATCCATAAAAGTTAGCTCGCTTAGAAGATAAAAGAGAAAACAAAATGGATGCGAAGTGGAAATTGTCGCCATTTTGGAATCATTACTTTCACGCATGTGCTTTGTTTATTTTAGGTTTTGTCTCCTATGCAGCAGACTAGAGTCAGTCAGACATTGTCTGTGAGCACCATGTTTCAATTCACTCCACCATAAATTTGGAAATGGTATGCTGTACACCGGAAGCCACCATTACAAATATTTCAGTGTTTGGTTGTAAATCTGAAGGCATGAATTCAGAACTAGTATTGATTAACAAAATTAAAGGATATAGTAATAATTAACAAGAAGAAAGGATATAGTAATAATAACAAGAAGAAAGGATATAGTATTAATTAACAAGAAGAAAGGATATAGTAATAATAACAAGAAGAAAGGAACTAGTAACAATTAATACAAAAAAAGCTAGTAATGATTAACAAGACTAAAAAACTAGTAATAATTAACAAGAATAGAACTAGTATTAAATAACAAGGAAAAAATAAGGATATAGTAATAATCAACAAGAAGAAAGGATATATATTATAATTAACACGAAGAAAGGATATAGTAGTTATTAACAAAAAGAAAGGATATTGTATTAATTAGCAAGAAGAAAGGGTGTGTATTAATTAACAATAAGAAAGGATATAGTAATAATTAACAAAAAGGAAGGATATAGTATTAATTAACAAAAAGAAAGGATAAAGTAATAATTAACAAGAAGAAAGAAACTAGTAATGATTAACAAGACGAAAAGAACTAGTAATAATTAACAAGAATAGAACTAGTATTAAATAACAAGGAAAAGGTAAGGACATTGTAATAATCAACAAGAAGAAAGGATATAGTATTAATTAACAAGAAGAAAGGATATAGTAATAATCAACAAGAAGAAAGGATATAGTATTAATTAACAAAAAGAAAGGATATAGTATTAATTAGCAAGAAGAACGGGACTAGTAACAATTAATACAAAGAAAAGAACTAGTAATGATTAATAAGACGAAAAGAACTAGTAATAATTAATAAGAATAGAACTAGTATTAAATAACAAGGAAAAGGTAAGGACATTGTAATAATCGACAAGAAGAAAGGATATAGTATTAATTAGCAAGAAGAACGGGACTAGTAACAATTAACACAAAGAAAAGAACTAGTAATGATTAATAAGACGAAAAGAACTAGTAATAATTAATAAGAATAGAACTAGTATTAAATAACAAGGAAAAAATAACCTGTCATCAAGTGGATTTTGTCAACAAAGTGAAAACAAACGAAAACGAAAAGATAGACAAATACTTAGACCGTGCCAGAAAACTGAAAAAAAAAGTGTATAAGTGTTATCAATTGTAGTTGGTACAATCCCAAGGGTTTGGAAAAAAACTGGAAAGTATAGGAAATCAGAGAAACAATTGTGGTTATCCAGACAACAGCATTGTTAAAATCAGCTAGAATACACCTAAATATCTTTGGAGACTTGCTGACATGCAAACTCAAAAGGTGAGAGTGATACCAATTTTAGTTAGTGCCCTTACGACGGTCCCCAAAAGTTTAGAAAACAGACCAGAGGAATTGGGAATCAGAGGAAGAATAGAAACCATCCAGACAACAGCATTGTTGAAAACTGCTAGAATACCCAGAAGAGTCCTGAAGACCTGGGGAGACTTGTCAATCAGACTTCGTCGAAGGACCATCAGCTGACGCTGATGTGAAAAATTCACAAGAAGTGAAATAATAATAGAGGGAGAAAGTGACACAAATTGTAATTGGTGCACTTGAAACGTTCCATGGGAATTTAGAAAACAGTCTAGAGTGATTGGAAATCAGAGGAAGACTTGCTATCACTCAGACTCCAATGAAGAACCATCAGCTTACTCACAAGGGCTGAAATAATAATAATACAAAACTAGACACATCTGGGTTGGAAAGGTGATCCACTGGGAATTATGCAAAAATTAAATTTTGACCATGCAACAAAATGGTATATGCATAAACCAGAATCTGTTCTTGAGAACGAAACGCATAAAATTCTCTGGGACTTTGAGATAAAAACGGATCACCTTATCCCAGCAAGAAGACCAGACCTAGTGTTGATTAACAAAAAAGAAAGAACTTGTCAACTGGTGGATTTTGTAGTTCCAGCAGATCACAGGGCGAAGCTGAAGGAAAAACTGAAAAACTGAAAAAGTTATGGAATATGAAAGTCAAAGTTATACCAATTGTAGTTGGTGCACTTGGAACGGTCCCAAAAAGATTGGAAACAAGTTTGGAAAATCTGGGAATCAGAGGGAGAATCGAGACCATCCAGAATACTGCACTGCTGCAATCTGCCAGAATACTCAGAAGAGTCCTGGAGAACTGAGGAGACTTGTTGTCACTCAGACTCCAGGGAAAGGCCATCAGCTAACGCTGATGTGAAAAACTCAAAAGAAGTGAACAATAATAATAATAATAATAATAATAATAATAATAATAATAATAGCAAGTGTAGAATGTGTGAGGAAAAAGAAACTGTCAATAAACGAAAGCAGTAAACTCGCACAAAGAGAGTACAAAACTAGACACGACTGGGTGAGAAAGGTGATTCACTGGGAACTGTGCAAGAAATTCAATTTTCACCATTCAACTAAATGGTATATGCACTCTGTCCTGGAGAAAGAGACACATAAAATTCTCAGGAACTTTGAGGTACAGACGGATCATCTAATCCCAGCCAGGAAACCAGACCTAGTTTTGATTGACAAGAAGAAGACTTGTCATCTCGTTGATTTTGCCGTTCCGGCCGATGACAGAGTGAAAATGAAAGAAAGCGAAAAGATCGACAAATACTTGGACCTTGCCAGAGAACTGAGAAAACTGTGGAACATGACGGTGAAGGGCGTACCGATTGTACTTGGGGCCCTTGGAGCGATCCCCAGGGGTCTGGAAAAGAGTCTGGATGAATTGGAAATCAGAGGAAAAATCGAGACCATCTAGACTACAGCATTGTTGAGATCGGCTGGAATACTCAGAAGAGTCCTGGAGACCTGAGGAGACTTGCTGTCACTCAGTGAACCACCGGCTACGGCAGGTGTGAAAAACTCGAATGGAATGAAATGATAATAATACTTTTGCAGTCCCGACAGATCACAAAGTGAAGATGAAAGAAAGCGACAAAATAGACAAATACCTGGACCTTGCTAGTGAACTGATTAAAACTGTGCAGTGTGAGAGTCAAAGTAATACTGATTGTAGTTGGTGCACTTGGAACTGTCCCCAAAATTTAGAAAACAGACTAGAGAAACTGGAAATCAGAGAAAGAATTGAGACCCTCCGAAAAACAGCATTGTTGAAATGATCAATAATACTCAGGAAGTCCCGGAGACCTGAGGAGCCTTGTTGTCACTCAGTCTCCAGTGAAAGACCATCAGCTTATGCTGGTGTGAAAAGCTAAGGAAGGAATGAAATGATAATAACTGTTGAGATTGGCTCGAATGCTGAAAAGAGTCCTGGATAACTTAGGAGACATGCTGCCACTTGTCCTTCCGGGAAGAGCACTGGACTGGTGTGAAAAGTCGCAAAGGTCTAGAGCACTAAAACATTAAGAATAAATCAAATGATGAAAATGCGTTAACGAGATCAGGTGAAGTCGATACAATTATTGAAAGATGATTTTGACGTTTTTCGACCAACGCCATTTTTTTTTTTTTTTTGTATTAGATTAGGGACATCCAAGGACAAATACAGTGAGGAGTGCATTATTTGATTGTCAGTTAAGAGTGGCACATGATGACCATCGACTTCCGATTCGGATTTTCTCAGCAGATCTCATCAACGAAGAATCTTCATTTTTCTTTTTGTTGTTTGTTTGTTTGTTTTTAACTCTTTTTACATCCATTTGTTTTTTATTCCCTTTATTTCACTCTTCGCAGTTTCTACATATTCATTTTTTATTCTCTCCCTTTTTATATTTTTCTTTCCTCTTTCTTTATTTCCCATTTCTTCTTTCTTTCTTTTTCTTTCTTTACTGTCGTTTCTTACATTTTTTTTCTTCTTCTTACTTTCTTTCATTTTTTTCCTTCTTTTTTCTTTCTTTCATTCTGTCTTCCCCTCTACTTTCTTCCTTTCGTTCTTCTTTTTTCTTCACCCTCATTTTTCTATTTCTTTATTTTTTGTCTGGATTTTTGGACACTTGGCGCAACGGATATAAGCGTTGACTTAATACAATTCTAAATGATAATCATCTGTAAGTTGCAGGTTCAATTCTGGCCAAGGGCGATAATAACATAGAATATTTAACATAGTTTAACATTTTTCATACCTTGTCATGGTTAACGGAATGAGAACAGTCTACCCCGGTGGATTGAATAAAAGGTTCGGTTCGAAGTTCCGTGAAGATTCCCGATTACCACATAAAGGCTCCCAAGTTCGACAAGAAGGTTCCCGAGTTCGAAAAGTTCCCGAGTTCAAAAAGAAATACCGAAAGAAGGCCGGAAGGCATATCGGTCGAAATGTTGTGTATATAATAATAAAGATGAGGACAATAGTCTAAAAAATCCAAATAATATCTTTATTTTTTATTTAACTTTTCTCTTTTTCTTCTTGGCTCCTCCCTTCTTTTTCTTTATTCGAATTTTATATATACTAGCAAATATATGTACCCTCCGGGTGCAAGTATTTAAGTCTTAATGTAATAAAATATTGTATTAAATTAGAAAGGCTAATGAAACAAAATAAGAATGCAGATAAAATTATTTAAAACAGAGGGGAGTATAATCGAAAAATAGAACAACTGAAACTTACTCTTCCGTCACTCTTGTCTTTCATTGTTATTTTTCCTAATTTAAGTATTTAGTTAAAAGAGGAAGCAAAGAAAAAAATGACAGTTATTTTTTCTTGTTAATGAATTTCTTTTAAGATTCATTGAAGAGATTTTTGCTTATATTCATTAAAATAAAACCAAACAGTTAGAAATCAATAATACTATGCACATATTTATTAAAATCACATTTTTAATATTAATATGCAAATTAGCCTTCCCGTTCACACAGTAAACCGCTATTTTGTTGTATATATAAATATAATTGCATGTTGCTAGTATGTAGATATGCTTAACAGTATTAATAATGAAAACAATTTTATTAATAATTGAGGTTAAAATAAAAATACAATGTGATATCAATAACTAAGGGAATTGTGACATAAGTGGTAATATAGTTTCGGTTACAGACAGAAAAACACACAATCTCCATTATAATAATAAGAAGATACATATATATCTTTTTTAATCTTTTTCCATTCTATTACTTCGTTTTTCTTTCTTTTCTTTTTTTTCTTCACTTATTCACTTCTTAATCTCAACTTCTTTTTTGCTATCTTCCTCTTAACTTTCTTTCTTCTTATTTTCTTTATTTTTTTCTCTTTTCATTTTTTCTTTTTTCCTTCCTTGTTTCTTATCTTTTTTCGCTCATTTTTCTATTCTCTTTATTTATTTCTTCTTTCATTCTTCTCTCTTTCTTCTTCCTTCCTTTTCTTCCTTTCTTCTTCTTTTTCTTTCTTCGCATTTTCTATATTTCTCTTTCTTCTATCATTTCTTTTCTGTAGTTTTTCTTTCTTCTTTCTTTTTTCATATCTTCTTTCATTTTGCTCCTTCGTTTTTCTCTCTTTTTTCTTTCTTTCATTTTCCCTTTTCCTTGTGTCTTTCTTTTGTATTCTGTTATGCAATCTTCTTCCGCCATTATCGCCTCACCGGGTGTGGATGCAGATCGGGTTGATTGACAGATGTGAGATCAGATTACTTCATATGATTTTCTTCTTTCATTCTTTCTTTTTCTTTCTATTGATCTTGTGTAAAATCCTACCTGGAGGGTAAATAATTACTTTCTTTTTTTTCTTCTTCATTCTTCTGTCATTCTTTTTTCTTTCTTTAAATTTCTTTCATTCGTTTTTCCCTTTCTTCCTTCCTTGTTTCTTCTTTCTTTCTGCTCATGTTCTATTTTTTCTTTATTTACTTTTTCTTTTACTTTTCTCTTTTTCGTTCTTCATGGTTCCTTCTTTCGTCTTTCTTTTTATTTAAATTGTCTATGATTGTCTTTCTTTTATCTTATATCTATTCCTTTTTTTAGTTATTCTTTCTTTTTTTCTTTCTTTCTTCATATCTTCTTTCCTCTTTCTTTACTCATTTTTTCTATCTTGATTTTTCTTTCTGTCGTTATGTAATGTTCCTTCTCTCTCGGCTCTCCCCCAGGCAAAATATAGAAGCGTTTGATTGACAGGTGTCAGGTCAGAGATCACTATGATTGAAATAACTGATTAGAATGTTTGCTTTTTAAGATCTGGCATTTACATTTCTACAATGCTACACAGCGGATGTGTTTTTGGGAGTTTAACGTTTTAGAAGCGCCCCCTCCCGGCTCTGCTTAGAAGAGGCAGAAGGTTTCCTCCTCTATATGAAAGTCGCTTTGAAAGCTCAAGGAGATGGCTGATCTGAATTATTAGCACATTAGACGTGGAGATCAAAATCAACAACGTGTTGGTCTATTTCTTTCATCATTGGGATCAAGTGACAACATTACCTCCATCACTCCCAACTATTCGAGACACTCAAAAACGCGAATCTTCTTACTTTTTACTCATTATCTTTTAGCACAAATCAATTAGCAAGCATGTTTTTCTTTTATACTTAATTAACCACTTATATTTAGTCTGTTGCTCTTTATCTATTCAATTAGTCTGGATAGCTAAGTTTCCCAAAATAGTAGAAATGATAAAATCTTGGTATATTTCGTTAAGAATAAAATTAGATTTTATGATAAAAACGTTTGCTATTTTAAGAGAGTTTCATAATTTGCTTGAAGCATTGTGTATGCATTGGTTAGGAGGTTGATTTAGAAGGCTATCACAATGCAGTTTGGAATAAATAAAAAAAATAATAATACGGTAACAATGGTGTTGTGTGTTGACCTGTATTTTTATTCTTTCTTGAATTTTCGAGGTAATACCTCTTTATCAAAAGAATTGAACTGAAGCAGTCCAGCTATGGCATTTCTTCCCAAATGAATTTTTTTTTTTTTTTTGAAAATGTTATTTTTTAAATAACTGTATTCTCGTGTGAGCGTGAATGCGTTTATTTTTGTTTGTGCGTGTGTGTATGTTGTAATGCGCGTGTGTGTATGTTGTAATGTTGGCTATTTTATTTTATTCTTGGTATTTGATTCATTGGTTTTAATGGCATGTCAACCCGTCTAGAGTTATATTATGCCTATATGTTAAAAAAATATCAATTCTACGTTTGCATTTACATTTTTGTATAGTTGTCTCTTAATAGTTTGTGTTTGTTTATTTTGTTTTTTTTGGGGGGGGGGCTAGGGACACTGTTATATGATATCAAATATTCCCATCAATACAAATGATTTAATAATTTGCACACAATTGTATGGTTTTACGTATTGATCCTTTTCGTGGGCTTATACTAATAATCATACACTTCCAAGTAATTATCTATATTTAATAAAAGTCATTTGTTTACACTAATACCTCATACTAATCCTGAATAATAAAAACAATAGCTTCAAGTGACTATTCTTAATACAAATAATTTACACTTACTAGTACTAATGAAAAAATTAATGTCAGAGGGTTTGTATCATAACTAAGTAAAATATATTTATTAAAGAAATAAAAGAAAGAAAACAATTTGAAATGGAAACATAGTTCTATTTCCCCTCAAATAAAATATTGCGTGCATCTATCAATTATTAATTAAATAATTATTTTGAATATTTTGCACATAAATTTTACACAAAATCGTAGGAGAGAGTAAAAAAAACAATTTTTAAAATTGCTTACTCAAATTTTGAGTATATATACAACATAGGGTTATTTTTATTCTATGTATTAACGATTTTGACTATAAATTAAATACTCATAAATAGACTTGTGCAATCATTGAGAATATTGTGACGTAAGCTGTGATGTAGTTTTGGTTACAGACAGAAATACACCCTATCTCCATTATTGATAGATATTGAATCAAGTATTCTTACTGAATACGAATATTTTTAAACATATCTATTTGACCCATATATGAGACCCTAACTGTTACTATGAATCCTGGTCAGAATGGACCTGTGAGTAATGGCAATGAAGAGGTGACCTCATACTCCTCAGAACTCCACAATATCTAATAACACTCCAAACAGTTTTTTTCGGCTGGGCTAAAAAAATAAAACAATTATTAATGGTAAAATGGCAGCATTTGGCAACCCCTCAGTGACTTCTTGGCCACCTTGTATAAATTAAATATGGAGCCTCACCCATCAGATACAGTTTAATGTCATACCCAGGACATCCCTTTTTGTGTGGTCTTAATATTCTACAAGGGATACAGTCAACCGTTTTCTTTCTTTTTACAAAAAAAAATAAATAAATAAAAAAGTCAAAATAATACTAATACTTACTTTAACAGTTGAAGCAAAGACACAAAATCGACATAACCATTCAACATCTGGGTTCAAAACATTTGTATCAATTGCAGGGTTGTGGCAAAGTTGGTGGTAACCTAAAAATAAGTACAAAATAAAAAACAAAATTAATTCACTTTATACCCAATCTATACATATGTAAAGGGCAGTTGTATGTCCAGAGTAAACTACAAAAATAAAACAATTAACGGCAAAGTAAATATATATATATACACATTCACTATCAGCAGATGTTGCTTTTTGAGCAAAAATAATGAAGATTTAATTTATGCAGGGTGGCCAAGAAGTCACCGAGGGGTTGCCAAATGCTGCCATTTTACCATTAATAATTGTTTTGTTTTTTTAGCCCAGCCGAAAAAAAAAACTGTTTGGAGTGTTATTAGATATTGTAATTACGAAACAAATTTCAGTGGATTTTTTCCAATATTATTAACCCTGTACAGACGGAACCGGCGGATCTGTTCAGTCAAACAGGTATATTTGTTTGCAACTTAATCTAATAATACGGATTGGCTGTAGAAAGATAACTAATATTGAATCAGTTCGAGCAACATGGCGGATTCCATTTGCTTCGGAATTAGCGATTTATTTTACGACTTTCATCGACAGATGATTCTAATTCGATATCTTGAAAACCAGGTATAGAGTTATTAAAGTTCAGTCGGGGTTAAAGGTCATTCCTATTGACAGTGATAAGCAGGTTGAAGCGGGAGCAAATGCATAAACTGTGTATGCACTGATGACACTGGCTTTAACAGCATTGTCAGCATGCCAAGTGCACGTGGTCTTAATGCAATGTATGCTGTGGGTCATTTGACCACCAGGATGACCATTCAATAAAGAAAACCAGATAAGGATAATTAAAAATGCGTCGACCATAGAGCCCAAAGCATAAACTTATCGGAATATGAATGCTACCAGTTGAACCGAGGCCCATTACGTTCCCCTTATAATAGCAGTATACAATGATATTGATACTTCCACTCAAAAAAAAGTGAAGGGTTCTAATTAGCATAGCATAATTAATAGCTGTCCATGATTATATTGATGCTTCAATTTAGGAAGGATAGAAGAATCAGCAGTTTATAATTATCTCCGTTTTATGTTAAGAATTTGGATGATTAAAAAGACGATATTAAAGAAGTGCTTTCAATATGTCCGAACAATATACGAATCGGGGTAGCCGTTCTAGCTCTATTTTAGAAGTAGTAACGGGGACAAATGGTTGTGTGCCGTGTGGTAAAACATTATCTTTCTGTCTATGACCCTCACTGACAGCGGAGGTCCCCTTTCTGCTTTTCTTCCTAAAAAAAGGGTCTTGTTTATGTGAAAAATGGACTCTCTCGTCGATTTCGACGCATGAGGGTTCATCCAATGAACAACATACACAGTGTTTTGTTTATAGTGGTGAAGGTTTGTGTTGAACTATCTGCGCTTCTTGGTACAGTCAATAGGAAAGAATTGGTGCACAAGGAATGCCACAAACCCAATCAATGATTGACATCAGGGGTTTTTTTTTCAAATTCAGTTTTTCCTTCTCCTAGACTGGTTACCTACCCAAGATTAAAGAGCCCAGTCTGCCCTACTATTTTACCAATAGCTGGAGGGAGAATATATAGATTCATACCTTTCCCAAGGGTTTTAGCAGTATGGGAAATGCAAACAGCCTTGTCGAGGACTTGAACTCGGGTCAACAAGTCCATTTCCCATGATTCGGATCATATGACCTTTAGGCCCCCCTGTTGCTTTGCTGATTCATAAGTACATTTTTTTTTCATTTACACCGTCAACATCCGGTTATTTGTTTGGAGTTAGGATTAGGGGTTAGGGTTAGAGGTTAGTTTTATAATTTTTTAAGCTCTAAAAATCTTCTGTTAACAAATAGACGGTGTAAATGAAAAAATGTACTTATGAATCAGCAAAGCAAAAGAGGTGTCTAAAGGTCATATGGTCCCATGATTCTAACCATTATGCCACATACCTCTCTTATTTCTGTAATTTTCTTTTAAATGTTTAATCTAGAATATTCTTATACTTCATTAGTTTACTTGCTCCGATGCCCCCCCGCCCACATCTGTGGGGGATTTTTCCTTACCAACTTCAGTACAAATATTGTCTAGAACAGTGTTTCCCAACCTTTTTCTATTCCCGCACCCAGAGTTTTGCTCTGACCTCGCACACCTTAAAAGAGTTTTGCTACAATTTATATTTTTCTTCAAAAATATAGAATGTGAATCCATACTACAGTTTTATCAAAAGATCATATATATTTCACTCTCTAAATAATAATGATAATCTGAAATAATTAAGTAGATTCGTCGGGGTGGCCTAAAGTCGGTATCAACCAATCAGCGAGTGAGTCTATCCCCTTTTCACTAACGCTAGACAAAGGAGATTGTTTTGGCGTCTGAGGTGGGCGCCACACCTGCCATCAGCTCCTTACTTTACCGCACATTTCCCTGTACTACTCATACACTGAGTTGGCGAGGGTCGGTATCAAACCAGGAACCTAGGGATTCCTAGCCGAACGCTCTACCGACTGAGCTTATATTAATTACAAAAGAAAGAAAAAATAATCTAAATTTGATCGGACGCTTCTAGCACCCCCTAGAATGATGCTCGCACTCCCAGGGGGTGCGAGCCCCCACCCCTGGTCGGGAACCCCTTTTAATCCTCACTGACATAAAACCGATCCTATAACATGAACGTTAACCTCATCATTAAATTTCAGTTTCGACTGGAAATTGTTTTAAGCGTAAGTTAGGGCATCAGTGCACCTGCTGTTATTTAGATGGTCACCCATCGATCTACTGAACAGGCTCATCGTTGCTTAACTTCGGTAATCTAGCGGGAACCGGCACCTTCAACGTGGCCTGACCGTAAGCCTCGGAACACATTTATTTATGCACCCTTAGGCAAAAAAATATTAAGAGACTCAAATGAAATTCTGGAAATGTTGCTGTGTACACAAAAAATAGATTTTATTTTCAATTTTACAAAAAAAAAATATATCACTAGTTGGCCTAAACAAAATAGAAAAAAATGAGTAAACACTTTATAAAATGTGATAGGTGTGACGCTCCACCTCAGATGCAAAAAAAACAATCTCTCTGGTCTATCGCTAGTGAAAAAGGGATAGACTCCCTCGCTGTCCGGTCGATACCGACAATAGACCACGCCGCCTACTGTACTTACATTTGCCCCTAAAACTAGTCTCTCTCTCTCTCTCTCTCTCTCTCTCTCTCTCTCTCTCTCTCTCTCTCTCTCTCTCTCTCGTCTTACTACCCCTTTGGAAGTTTAGCGCCACTGAAATGATACCACCCACTTAGAGGCCCTATTCACAGCGCCCTCTTGGGGAGCTTCCGTCCCCGTTGAGAATCCTTGGCTTACATTAACACTACATTCTGCTATCATACTAATAATGCTGTTTAAGTCCGATTCATCATCTATTCACATCGTCTTCATAGACAGATAGATATATAGATAGATAGATAGATAGATAGAGGGAGGGATTGATATGAAGAGATAGATAGATAGATAGATAGATAGATAGATAGATAGATAGATAGATAGATAGATAGATAGATAGATAGATAGATAGACAGGCTGAGATAGATAGATAGATAGATAGATAGAACATAGATAGATAGATAGATAGATAGATAGATAGATAGATAGATAGATAGATAGAACAGGCTGAGATAGATAGATAGATAGAGAGATAGATAGATAGATATGAACAGGCTGAGATAGATAGATAGATAGATAGATAGATAGATATAGATAGATAGATAGATAGATAGATAGATAGATCAGGCTGAGATAGATAGATAGATCGATATGAACAGACTGAGATAGATAGATAGATAGATAGATAGAACAGACTGAGATAGATAAATCGATATGAACAGGCTAATAGATAGATAGATAGATAGATAGATAGATAGATGTGAACAGGCTGAGATAGATAGATAGATAGATAGATAGATGTGAACAGGCTGAGATAGATCGATATGAACAGACTGAGATAGATAGATAGATAGATAGATAGATAGATAGATATGAACAGACTGAGATAGATAAATCGATATGAACAGGCTAATAGATAGATAGATAGATAGATAGATAGATAGATGTGAACAGGATAGATAGATAGATAGATAGATAGATAGATAGATAGATAGATATAGATATGAACAGACTGAGATAGATAGATAGATAGATAGATAGATAGATAGATAGATAGATATGAACAGGCTGAGATAGATAAATCGATATGAACAGGCTAAGAGATAGATAGATAGATAGATAGATAGATAGATAGATATGAACAGGCTGAGATAGATAGATAGATAGACTTGTGTAGATAACTCACAAATTGAATTTAAATCTGAGTTATCTTTAGACTGGTTGAATATATTTACTCTCTGAAGGGTTAATTAAAATTCTCCTGTGACCTAATTCCTAACACTGGGATTTTATTATGTATTTCCTATTTGTATTTTTGTTATTTTCCTTCTTGGATCTTTTCTTGAGTTTTGAAAGAGACGCCGTTCGTTCAACCACTCAATCATTCTGTTAATTCCTCGACTCCTACAACAATCGACACGCTTCTCCCTTTGTCGATCATTTTTTCCAGTTCCGACCAAATTGCATTATATACACCTCCGACATGTCGGCGCCTAAATACAATAAGCTGAAACAAAAGAAAAGAAATCCAAAAATCTATGCTTTTCCCGCTCTTGCGAATAGATCAATTCTATTTTCGAAGCACTTGTATTTTTTTTTTCTTTCTGAATTCTTCCATTTGTAATAAGATATTTGAAGCAATTATTTCAGACAGCTAGCAGAGTTCTTGTCATTTGTAACATACTTATTTGTGTATGGGTCAAAATGTCTGCCTAGGGTCAGAGTGTATCTCCCTTTGCGCCTGGGGTTCCCACTTCCGGGGTAATACCTCCTCTTACATCAATCAGGAGGATTGGGATAGTCTGACATTTGTCGCGGGGAGTTTGAAATTATTTTGTTGATTCCACCTCTCAAGCTGTTAACCACGAAGTCACCAACAACACTTGACCTCTAAAAGTAGAAGGGAAAATGGGTCTCAGTCACACACACACACACACACACACACACACACATGAGAGTGAATAAAAATTAATGCCATTTTGTTTAGCACAGGTATAATTACCAATACAGAAACATGTATCATACATCAAAATGAAGCTGGTCCTCTGTGGATCACATCCCTACTTTTCCATCGTTTCTCTCAATAGCAATGATCTACTTTCGAATTATCAGTGTTAGATAAGAATATTTGATATAATATAACTGCATGCAAATTATTTGTATTAAGAATAATTTACTTGAAGCTATAACTGCCCTAACGGTGGGGCTTAAAAAATGCTGACTATATCCCCTGCAAAAGAGTAAGACCTCACCCAAAAAGGAATGTTCTGCGTATATCATTAAACTTCGAATGAGAGCATATATCTCTGCCCCGTAAAATTCTGTTGACTGTTCTTTGAGCCACTTCTTCACTACAGATTTCAATTCCTCGTCACTGAATAATGTTTGCCTCTCAAATCCTCTTTCATGGGGCCGAGGAGATGATAGTCTGAAGGCGCTAATCTGGTGAATATGGAGGATGCGGCAAAGTTGTCCACCTGAATGAGGCAATTTTCTCCCTTGTCCTGATGCATGCGTGTGGTCGAGCATTTCCATGCAGAACGAGGACATTGTCGATTGGCAAGTTGGGTCTTACTCGTTGGATTCTTGCTCTGAGCCTCGTTAGGGTCTCAATGTAGGCCTTAGTTTTCTACAAAAAAAAACATCACATGAAATAAAGAAAATGGCATTACTTTCTGACTTACCCTCGTGAGATAGATAGATAGATAGATAGATAGAAAGATAGATAGATAGATAGTTGTATTTTTTCAGTCCATGAAGAAAGTCCATGAAGAAATGTTCCTATTGTTTCATGAGGGGAAGGTTACAATAGCTCCGAAATCTAAGCTTCTTTCTTGTCCTCTGTCGATTACTGACTGACTGACTGACTGACTGACCCCTTATTTTTTTAAATCTCCAACTCTCGTGTGACCATTTCTCGCACTTACTGCATGAATGTCCGTGATTGACCGCTTTCTGACGGCCAAACGATCGCCGGGTTCAGTGGCGGGGGGGGGGTGAAGAAAGCCCGCCATTACATCACACTATCGCTAGTTTCTTTTTTTATCTTCCCATGCACGCTGAGATAATAAAAAAAAAATTTTTAAGAAAAAAAAAAGATTGAATAAAGAATTACAAGTTTTCACTGATAATTGCCTGTCGAATAAACTGTTATTGAAAATAGCTGCTACATTCCTTGTCACTTGTTGTAGAGTAGCTAGCACCCCTTCGGTACCCTACCAGATGATCTGGCTCATAGCCTTAAAATTTCTACGATTAAGGACTTCAACAGTTGATTAATAAGCTGATTAGTATTCCGACTGATCTTACTGCATTTGGCTATACCGCATTTGACCCTCCTCTATTTCTTGTAACTTTTCTTGTTAATTGTTTGTAACTTATTGTTCTGTGTTTTATACAAAAAAAAACATCACATGAAATAAAGAAAATGGCATTACTTTCTGACTTACCCTCGTGAGATAGATAGAAAGATAGATAGAAGATAGATAGATAGATAGATAGATAGATAGTGGTATTTTTTCAGTCCATGAAGAAAAGTTCCTATTGTTGCATAAATCGTAGCCCCCTTCATGGGGGGAAGGTTACAATAGCTTCGAAATCTAAGCTTCTTTCTTGTCCTCTGTCGATTACTGATTGACTGACTGACTGACTGATCCTTATTTTTTAAAATCTCCAACTCTCGTGTGACCATTTCACGCACTTACTGCATGAATGCCTGTGATTGACCACTTTCTGACGATCAAACGATCACCGGGTTCACCGGGGGGGGAGTGAAGAAAGCCCGCCACTACATCACACTATCGCTAGTTTCTTTTTATCTTCTCATGCACGCTGAGAAAAAAATTTTAAGAAAAGGAAGAAAAAAGAAAGATTAAGTAAAGAATTACAAGTTTTCACTGATACATTGCCTGTCGAATAAACTTGTTAGGGAGAGTTATCTCCCCCTACCGATTCGAACCGGACTCTCTGAAGAGGAGGGGGGAAAAGACTGCAGAGCCGATCAGAACCAAGCAGGACACACGTATATCCTAACATCCAGCCAGAACTCTAATCCAAACCCATCCACTGTATTCCTTGTCAGTGAAAAATAAATAGAACAAATATTGTTATTGTTAACATATTCTCTGTTTTATTATCATTTCTGCATATCCTACATCTCGGGATACAACAAAACTGTTATTGAAAATACCTTCTACATTCCTTGTTACTTGTTGTAGAGTAGCTAGCACCCCTTCGTACCCTACCAGATGATCTGGCTCATAGCCTTAAATATTCTACGATTAAGGACTTCAACAGTTGATTAATAAGCTGATTAATATTCGGACTGATCTTACTGTGTTTGGCTATACCGCATTTGACCCTCCTCTATTTCTTGTAACTTTTCTTGTTAATTGTTTGTAACTTATTGTTCTGTGTTTTTGTATGTATCCGTTAGCACCGGATACTGGTGCTGAATAAATATACCAAGCACTTAATTTCCTCTGTTACCTCGACGATACAACATCAATATTGGCAGAAAAGTAACGAATTATTAGATGTTGAGATCATGGAAAATAACTCATTATAATGCAGAAAAATTATGAGTTCTGACAGTTATTAGTAGCTTGGGTTCATATAATAAACATAATTTACAATATGTATAATTTAGAATATAAGAAGAAATTCAGCAGCCTACTAAATTTTTTCTAAATAAAATTTATCAAATCTCTGTGTCTGTGCAGGTTTGCACCAATGGTACTTGACAACTGACCATTCTACAAAAAACAAAACAATATTTTCTATATATCTTTTGTATTTTTCAAAAAAAAAACTCTTTGACCTAGGTTAAGCACCTCAGGCACCAATAGAAATGTTGATATTAAACATTTAATGTCTGGATCAATGGAATAGATCCCAAACCTATAGACACACACACACATGCACAAAACTTAAATGGTGCTTGAATCTTTTGGGCTTGATACTGTAATATTAAATTTCCCTCATATGATATTATAATAGACAAAAAAAAAATCATTCACTGTAAAAAATTTAGCTGTTGAGTTGAAACAAAAATATTATCTTTGAAAAATGGAAAGTAAAACACATTTAAGAATTATTTTTTATAGTAGTAGAGAAACTCCCAGACTTCTGGTAGGCATTTACCCAACCCGTTTGCCACGGGTAGGATGTGACACAAAGTCGCAAGTATAGGACATCCCTAAATAGTCTTTGAATGGTAGTTAAGAGATCTAGCTTTGCAGATTATTTCCATTCAATTTTCACTCTGACCTCTCACCCCTCCTTTCTCCCCTTCGCCACGTACCATTTGCTCGCCTAATCAAACCACGTCATGTGTCCATGCCAAATCATCACTTAAACTTTTCCGTTCTAATCCACACATCAGGCCACCCTCACGGCTCCACGTCACTCCCATTACGTAACAATGAGTTCGATCTTCCCTAGGTGACCCATCAATATGTCAGTGTGCCAGAATGAGAAAATTCACTAACTTA
Source organism: Doryteuthis pealeii (assembly GCA_023376005.1). Classification (NCBI taxonomy): domain Eukaryota; kingdom Metazoa; phylum Mollusca; class Cephalopoda; order Myopsida; family Loliginidae; genus Doryteuthis; species Doryteuthis pealeii. The sequence goes on from CM042141.1 coordinate 145,026,916, forward strand.
CCGTGAAGTAATGTCTAACAAACTAACCTCGAATATTATTTGTTTGAACCAAACTTGGTGTCCCATTAATGAACCGATGTGCCTGAATAAGAAAAGGTAATTAATCCGTTGTGTGACTCACCGTGGAGTTTGGTTTGGTTTGGTTTGGTTTACGGCATATCAACCTTGGTGGGTCATTTAATGCCGACAAAGCACTATCACTCCGGGTCAGAGTGGACTAGGGAGCAATGGTGATGAAGGGGTGCTCAACATTCCCCAGACTTCCAGAACTGGAACCTCACCATCAGATAGAGTTTAACGTCATTCACAGGACATGAAGACCCGCAGTCACTGCCTTCTAGTACCCCTATGATAAAAAGTTGGAGCTTCCTATAAGGGCAATAGGTTTGGGAAATCATATAGGTGTGAGGGCTTGACGTGACCAGCCGATTGATCGGAGGGGACCTCACCGACCATCCGTCTAGCCTAAGTAAGGGTCTAAGCGAAGTGTTGCATGTCATCCACCAGGATGCCGTCCTTAAGCACCACGGGTCGCCACCCACGGCCAAGTATTGATATGTTGAGCAATGTTTAGTAGATCAAAGTTGTCCCATAAATGTATTGATGTGCCAGAATGAGAAAAAGTTATTTTTACGACTGTGGATGAATAACGATCCAGCTAACCTCTCAGATGATTATTTCTATCATTAGCCTTATCGTTACTCGGAGCTCTGAATATTTATCCCTGTGCCAGACTAATCTGCGATTGTTTAGATAAATATCGAATGCCTTGTTTCAATTTCTTTTTTTCTTTTCTTTTTTTTTTCTTTTTTTCTTTTTTTTTTTTTTTTTCTCACGAGGTTGGTTTCGCTTTCGACCCGTAAATCTGTCACTGCAGATATTTCTGGTTACCAAGGCAACATAGTCATGTGATTAGCTCCAAACAGCTGACACACTCCTCATCTCTTTTAGTCAACACCATTTCCGGATGGCCTGGCAAAAAGCATTTACAGGCTTGTTGAAGGAGGGTGCGGTCCGAGACCGATCCTTAGAAACGCCGGGGGCAGTAGTTAATTCGATCGCAGAGGTAAGCAAATGAAAAATCGACTTCTTTTTCGACGATTGTCAACATGGGCTAAATCTGGGTTTATCTAAGCGGGAACGAACGCCGGACTGGGCGTGAACGGTCTCTTCTGGCATTTACTAGTAAGTGATTTCGTTGATGGCATTAAAGAAAGAAAGAAAGAGAAGAAAGAAAGAAAGAAAGAAAAGAAAGAAAGAAAGAAAGAAAGAAGAAGAGAAAAAAACACCGATTAGCCTGGTGTTTATAAAATGTCCATAATTCTCCTGTCAGGCACACTTATGAATTAGTTTTCTACGACTCGGCCTTTAATTTGCTGAATGTATTTTATCCCTCTATGTGTCATCACATAACTCAAGAACAGTTTGATCTATGGCCACCAAATGTTCTCTGCTTACTAATGGGACCCCAGATTACGGTTTTAGTACATTAGTTTTTGTAAATTCCAATACTTTTATTATTATCATTATTGTTGTTGTTTTTTATTATTATTATTGTAATTATTAATGTGGTTATGTTGTTAGTGGCAATATATATATATATGAGTAAAGATGCACAACAGCCTGATGATTGCACAGTAAGCGTAGTTTAAGAGGTTTGCATTCAGAGTTTTCATTCTCCTAAACTGCTTGCCTAACCAAGGTTAAAGAGCCCAGTAGTCTGCCTTACTATTTACCCATAGCTGTAGGGAGAATAGTTGGATTCATACGTTTCCCAAAAGTATTAGTGCTATGTGAAATGTAAACAGCCTCGTCCAGAACTTGAACTCAAATGTAATGGTAAACTAAACTAAACCCTCATTATGTATCCATGTTCGCGAATCTCAAGAACAGTTTGATTTGTGGCTACCATATTTTAATGTTTTTAGTGCATTACATTTTTAAAATGCCATTAACTTCTAGGTGTTATGTGAGGGTTCGATTTACATTGTACGTATAATGATAAACAGCACCCTTACTTTGGGTCCATCATATTAGCTAAACTCAAGAACAGTCTGAAATATGTTTACCAAATGTTCTGTGTTAATGAAAATCTGGATCATGTTTTTAGTAGATTATACTCAGAAAATTCCAAGTCTGAAGATTGTATGACGCCAGTCTACCAAATTAGAAGGAGAAAAAAACTCAGCATTGGAAATTTTATTTGATTTTGAACTGCGACATTTTGTCACCAATGCGATAAACGTAATTTCAACCAGGAAAATTGTTCTCGTGTTTTTATAATCGCCTTTTTTTTATTTCATTTCTTTCTGTTTTTCTTCTTCTTTTTTTTTTTCAGTAATTGCTGCTTTCTTTTTCTCCGTTTTTCATATATTTCTGGGTTTTTTTTTTATTGAATTTATATTTGATTATTTTGTTCTTTCTTTTCCTTTTTTCTTTTCCTTTTTGATTCTGGCTTTCAATTCTTTTGAGATTTTCTCACCCATCTGAAAATCTACCAATACTTCATTAAATAACCCCTCCCTTTTATTCTTTCGTTCTTTCTTTCTTTTCTTTTTCTTTGTTTTTCTCCTCCTATTTATATCAGTGCTTTTCTCTTTTCTTCTTAATTGTTCTTTCTTTCTTTCTCTTTTTATTGCATTTTCCAGATCTTTGTTATTTTCTATCTTTATTTATCTTTTTCCTTCTTTCTTTCTTTTCTTCCTTTTACTTTCCATTTCTTCTTTCTTTCTTTCTTTTTTATTAGCATATCACACCTTTTATTGCATCTTTTCAGCTTTTTGTCATTCACGTTTTACACTTTCTTTCTTTCTTTCTTTCTTTCTTTCTTTCTTTCTTTCTTTCTTTCTTTCTTTCTTGAAACAAAACTTTTTACGGGATATTGACTTGATTATCCGACTATAAGACAGACCAAGTTCTGGGAAACGTGAAGTACCCCTTCATCACCATTAATCCCAGGTCCACTTTGACCCAGAGTTGTGGTACCTGTTAGGGTCCCATCTATGAGTTAAATAGAGAAAAACAAGAGTTTAAAAAATGTAGTTTTAAAAAAATTTGAATATCTATTAAAAATAAGTGAAACTAAACGTCTTCGGCATAAAATATTCCAACAAGGGTTGACATGCCGTAAAATCCAACCAACAAACTAAAACGATGTAAGATTAAATACCCTGACTCATCTGATCACATAACTTTCTTAACTAATGTGAGCCCCACTCTAGATAACCTTGACTGTTTCGATCAATTTCTATAAATTTCCAACAGTGATTTTCCTGCTTACAGTTAATTTTAAAATCTATTCTACACTTCCTTACGAAAATGATAGTCTATGCCTATCCATCATATTTCACTATATTTAAATATTTTTAAATATTTTTAAATATTTTTTATATTATGATATCCATAATAAACTGAGTGATAGTCTATGCCTATCCATCATCCAACAAAGGATATCAGTAAGTACTTGAATAAGTTTAAATAGCAATAAAATTGGTACTATGCAAAATTAGCTTTGATTTTTCTCATATACTATTCAATTGACCGTGATGACGTCCTGTCAATTATCAACTTTTAACTCGTATTTCTTTATTTCTGTTGCTTTTTATCTAACAATAACAACAATCTTAAATTAGTGAAATAGATCACTAATTAGGACTGAGCCGATTCCAGTAGTGATCACACCAAGCGGATTTAACAGGTTTGAATTCAGAGTTTTCCTTCTCCTAGACTGGTTGCCTAACTGTTGTGATGTTAGTCCCAACAGTAAAAAGAAGTCAAGTCGAGATGGGGTAAAATAAGACAAGTGTATTTACAATTAATGGTACATGTACGACTAGCTTGTCGTTAACGGGAACAGTGCTCCCTTTCCACTCGGTGTCTCACTATTTATAGTGAGAACCGGTGCATGTTCTCCACTGTAGGAACGTCCGGTACAACACTAACTAACGTTTAAGAGCCCAGTCTGACCTACTATTTACCCATAGCTGTAGGGAGAGTAGTTGGATTCATATCTTTCCTAATAGTATTTGACTCGGGTTGACGAGTCTATTTCCTACGACTCTATCCATTACACCACGCATCTCCAACAACCAGATCATGGAATGGCAGTTAAAAAACATTTCAATGCGATAAGAGGCAATAGAAACTAAGAGGAAAGGTATGTTATTTCAAATTGAATATTGGTGCCATATCATTGTCTGTGATTCGTTTCTCATTTTATATAATTTTTACTCGAAAAAATTAAAAGAATATTGAAATATGAAGATCGATCATTGGCGATTTCCTCTAGACCTAATTAAATTCCATGAACAAACTTTGACTTTACAATTAAGAATTCCTGACGGAAATTAGCAATATTCATCAGTAAATCAAAAATCTTGAAAATGATAAGTAAAAAAAAAAAAAAAAAAAAAAAAAGGAAAGAAGAAAGAAGATATAACTTGGATATAACTTTTTTTGTTTATTAGCGCGAACATTTGTGAACAAATCTAACTTGAGCTAAATTAATTATGATTAAAATCACATTTTTTATGTTTACAGATATTTTTAAAAATATTTTTAATAACCTTTAGATTTAGATAATTAATTCAATTTATTAAGATTTATTTTAAAAATCATATCTTAGGAAAATAAAGATAAAAATTCTATCAAATATTAACAACTGCATGTCAAAGGTAAAATGCAGCAGTTTTATTTAGTATTTCTTAATGTTTATATTTTATTAAGTAATAACAATACTTACTGAACAAGTTTGATAAATGATGAATTTCTTTTTAAAATGCATTGTTTGTGTTGATTATTTGATATTAGTAAGATGTCACACATTCGTCTAAGTTATCACAATTCCCTAAAAAAATATATGTTTAGTCAAACACTATATCAGGAGTTAGTCTCGCAAATTCATAATTACTGAATAGCGAGCTTAGTAAGATTCCCCATATTTGCGACCTTGTTTCACATCCTACCCGTGGCGAACGAGTCGGGTAAATAGGGTGTCCCATTGTGGTGCAATCGTTAGCCAGTTACTCTTGCAGATCCATTACTACCTGTTGAAGTGAGTTAGTATATTGTTGGTTTAAACAACAGCAACTAGCTAAGCACAACTGAACTGATGCCCAAAACAACTGGTACTTATGGAACTCAAAAATACTCCATTCATGGATTTGGGTGTTTCCATTCCTTGAGTCCTGATTGGCTGCTTGGTTTCTCTGGTGTTATGGTGTTTTATAAATAACCTGGAATTTTGCAGTAGGCTTGCAACAAGGTAAGATCCGTATTGGTTTACGGCTTCCTTGTTGCATTGTCTGCCAATTTGACGGTAATTTGAATTCTTCTACTACTGAATAGCGAGTCCGACCCTCAGCTGGATGCCCATATTTACGACCTATGTGTACATCCTACCCGTGGCGAACGAAATGTGTAAAAACCTATTCAAAATTGTGTTTTATTAACAAAGAAGTGCAGACGGATATTAGCAACTTTCATCGGCAAATCAAATATCCTGAAAATGATAAGTAAAAAGAAATGAGAACAAAAAAAGAAAATATTAATAAAATGAAAGAACGAATCAGACACATTTATTAGGTTTCATTTTTTCTCAGCTTTCTCCGCAATTCTTAACATAAATCCGCTCTCATATAATTCCTTATAATTATGAGACATAAATATAATAAAACTGATGACGTCATCTCAAATTTCAGACAAATTATCTACAATCGTTAATGTATGCATTTACCCAACCTCTTCTGCACGAAAGGATGCGACACGAAGTTATTAAAAAAGTTTAACATCTTTAAAGTTTCCCAGGATCCCCCATATCTGCTGTTTGATTATTTTGTGCATATAAGGTGTGCTGGAATCCACCATCTAAACTTATAGACTCCACGTAGGCGCGTGGATCAAAACCGGCCAATCAACAGCTCAAATACATGGTTAGTTAACTATTTAGTCACCGATATAGAAAGCCGTTCATTTCCACGTATGCGCCACTGATGAACGGACCTGCAGCCGAGGACTTTGCTCCAAGCAAGGATTTAGCCCAACACTAAGGGATACCGAGGAACAACCAAAGGATTCTATCCAACACTAAGGGACACCGAGGAACAACCAAAGGATTCTACCAACACTAAGGGACACCAAGGAACAACCAAAGTTTTCTTCACTAAGGATCAGTCTCAGCTTAACACAAGGGATCTCCACTGTAAAGTTCTCACTTGAAGCCTAAAAATGGCCACAAAAATCGTAACATCTGCTCATGGCTACAGAAAGCTGACCACGTGAGAATGAGACAGACAGATAACAATAATAATAACGATAGATTTTTATCCCTGTGATTAGTTTGCTGTCATTTCAAAACAGATTCAAACTGAAAACTCTCTTCGTTACCAACCAATGTTACATAACCAATGGTTAGCCTATTGGTTATGTTCGGTAGTATAGAATTCAAAAAGTGATCGGTAATTCTGTAAAAGAAGTGTCATGGAAAACACTCAGAAATGAAAGACAAGGCTTAACCTTTAGCTGACCTTGTAGCTGTTCTTTGATTTGTCAGTCCAATATAGAAACGAGTTAGAGAGCAGTTTTATGCAGCGCTGCGAACAGGCACAAGATGGCTATTCTTCTTCATGCATATATACAGTCAATCTCGATACTTTTTTGACAAACTGACATACTGTTGAGAAAAACACCAATTGCCGTGCCAGTACTACAAAAGCCCAGTTAATCGACAGAATTAAGGTAGTTTTTGAGACCCTTCCCAGGGAAACTGTAACATCAGCTTGCTCCAGGTTCCGGAGCAGGATTGAGGTTGTGATCGACGCTAATGGCTGATAGTCCTCATGTACACTGGACTGTATCTACGCTATCCTAATTTAGATATATATGGTCTCTTGTCGATATTGAGAAGCTTATCTATAAATATAGCAAACTATATTATTAATATTAAGAAGGCGCGCTTATTGTTACGGTTATCGTCGTAGGAAATGGAATCGATGATAAATCTTGAACATGCCTTTTTGTATTTCACTTCATACTAATACCCTTGGGAAAGGTATGAATGCATATTTTCCTCCAGAATGAAGGTAGACTGTGTTCTTTAGCCTTGGTCAGGCAACCAATTAGGAGAAAGAAAACTCTGAATTCAAACTAGATTTACTCTGCTTAAAAATTGACTTCGTGTAATATCCTACCTGTGATGGAGAGAATGGGAATATATATATATATATATATATATATATATATATACTTTATATGGAGGAAAAGAAATATATATATATTGAGAGAGAGAGAGAGAGATCCTCTAACAGTTCCGTTTCGCCGTTCATAAGTGTGACTAGACTAGGCAGACTGCTTCAGGCCGGGATCGAAACTTGATCGATTTGTCGTCAGTCAGATTTCTTACCTCCACGCCATATACACACCGAATTTTTTAAAAGACAATTTACTGTTATATACATATTAGGCCACCGGGAGTGCTCTAACCGTTTAACGAGAGCTATGCAATTTTTGTGTAATCAGCGACCACCAGAAAATTCCATTTTCAGGGTGCTCAACC
>CM042141.1:145039467-145041967 GCA_023376005.1 Doryteuthis pealeii
GTTGATATGCCGTTAAAATCAATTGAACTCAGAATAAACATGTCCATAGAAAACCGTCGTCTCTTATACATGTTCAAATGATAATATCGTTCTCATTGGTTAAAAACTAGATACATACATACATACATACATACATACATGCATGCAAATGAATACACGTACGTAACTTGCATGCATTTCAGAAAAGTTTTGAAAAGGAGATAGATAGATATGAACAGACTGAGATAGATAGATAGATAGATAGATAGATATGAACAGACTGAGATAGATAGATCGAGAGATAGATAGATCGAGAGATAGATATAAACAGACTGAGATAGATAGATAGATAGATAGATAGGTAGATAGATAATGAACAGACTGAGATAGATAGATAGATAGATAGATAGATATGAACAGACTGAGATAGATAGATAGATAGATAGATAGATAGATAGATAGATATGAACAGATAGACAGACTGAGATAGATAGATAGATAGATAGATAGATAGATATGAACAGACTGAGATAGATAGATAGGTAGGTAGATAGATAATGAACAGACTGAGATAGATAGATAGATAGATGGATAGATATGAACAGACCGAGAGAGAGAGAGAGAGAGAGAGAGAGAGAGAGAGAGAGAGAGAGAGAGAGAGAGAGAGAGAGATGAATAGCCTGAGATAGATATTTGGTTTTACTGATTGTAAATTGCCATTCTAAATAAGAGATAATCTCTGAATCATCGAAAATATTTAAAATTGTTATAACGTAATAAAAGCCATTGAAAATGATTTCTCGAGAAAGTTGATTAATTTGAAATGATATCCTGAGCACCTGAGAATCGTTTTTACTCAACATGAAAAGCCTGGAAGCGATTTTGACTTTTTAATGGCTTCGCTAAACTCTATTGAATCTTACAAATCCGATATAAATAGTGTTGCTCTTCATGACAATGCTGAAAAAGCTTAGATAGATAGATAGAGAGATAGATTAGGATAGATAGATAGATTAGGATAGGGAGGAAGAGAGAGAGAAAAAGAGAGAGAGATAAATAGAGAGATATGGACAGACTGAGATCGATAGATAGATAGATAGATAGATAGATGCGAGCAGACTGATATATATATATATATATATATATATATATATATATATATATATATATATATATAGATAGATAGATAGATAGATAGATAGATAGACAGACAGACAGATACATAGATATAGAGAGGGAGGGACGGGGGATAAACTGATATATATATATATATATATATATATATATATATATATAGAGAGAGAGAGAGAGAGAGAGAGAGAGAGAGATATAAATAGATAAATAGATAGAAAGATAAGATCAAACTGATATATATAGATAGATGTGTGTGTGTGTGTGTGTATTTGTGTCTATTATTCGTGTGAATTTTAGAATTCGTAATACATTTGTTCCCCGCTTTTTTGCTCTGTGAATGAAGCCTTGAAAGAACGCCACCCCCAAGCGCTAAGAAAAACAAAAAGAAAAATAGATATTGAATGATAGGGAAGCAATAATATAGAGAAATTGTATCGGTAGAAATAAATTAAGTAAATATAAAGAAAGAATGTGGGAAGGAAATAAAAATATGGCGGAAAGAAGAAATGAATAATCACGATAGACGAAATAGCGAAGAAGAGAAAAAAAGATGCGATAAAGGTTGGTGAATTAAGGGAAGAAAATTTGGTTTGGTTTGGGTTTTACGGCATGTCAACCTCGGTGGGTCATTTAATGCCGACAAAGTTTTGAAATAAATTCGTTCTTAATGGATAATCAAATTTTGTTTATAAACTCGTTTTTTTATATAACCCATAGATTGGACCCTAACAGGTACTACCACTCCGGGTCAGAGTGGACCTGGGAGCAATGGTGATGAAGGGGTGCTCCACATTCCCCAGACCTCCACAACTGGAATTTCACCATTAGATAAAGTTTAACGTCATCCCCAGGGCATGTAGACCCTCAGTCACCGCCTTCTAGCACCCATATGATAAAAAGGGTTGGGGCCTACCATTAGGTCAATAGAGTTGGGGCAATCATATAGGTGCTAGGACTTGACGTGACCAGCCGATTGATCGGAGGGGGCCTCTCGGACCGCCCGTCTAGCCAAAGAAAGGGCCAAAGTGGAGCATTGCAAGTCATGGACTGCTCGTCCACCTGGACTCTATCCTTGGGCATCACGGGTCGCCACCCACGGCCAATAGGTGGCCCCATTGGGAGAGTTTTACCCCTCTGCAGAGGTGCAGTCGGTGCATTCTAACGCCCCAGACGACAGGGCGGAAGGGAAGAAAAGAACGATTGACTCAATACGTGAATGAAAAAATGAAAAGTAGATATAAAGAATTGATGAACGAAGAAAAACATGTTACAAAAATCGTGAGAAAAAGCATCTCCAGTTGCCTCCCTTGATGAATAAAGGAGAGTTACGTCCCCTGACAGTGCATTGTGGGTTGGAGACAGAAAGGGAGACTAGAATCGGCCATAA